>BOPN01001245.1:112500-127500 GCA_017312705.2 Penaeus japonicus
AAACATAGATAGAGAAGAAAGAGGAGACAGGAGAGAAGGTAAAACAAAATAGAGAGAGAGAAGAGATATGAAGGATAGAGAAGAGAGAGAAAAGAGAGATGGAGGATAGAGAAGAGAGAGAAAAGAGAGATGGAGGATAGAGAAGAGAGAGACTGGGCTTAGTCATAGCCCAGGGCTTATTTTCCGGGGGAAGCTGGTAACTCTTTTTTGGCTTATTTATTTGATCTGTCACCTGAGGCAGCGCGGACAAATGCATGCGATTCCGTAGTGATCGAATCGCATTTATCTGGTCCAAAAGCAGAGAATCGAACCCTCTCTGTATTAGTCAAGGAGGCCCCAGCAGGTACGTACAAATAAAGAATAAACAAGGAAACTAAATGGTAATTAAGAACCTTATATAAGTGATAGGGAAAAATAGGTGACGCCGTCGAGGTTGGCAGCGCTGTGAGCAAGTAAGAAGCGAGAGGAGCATCAGACAATCTCGAAATAGGGATTCGAAACCCACGGCGGCGCCCTCCGTGAGCATTCAATCCACTTTGGGCGCCGGCGGAGGTCGTTTACACACCATCACCGCCGTTACTCTCCCCCGAGACCAGCGTAATCTACTGCCGGTTACTAACTCTCCCTACATACTCCATACTTCGATTGGAAAGGCCTATGCGGTAGCGGGGAGGAGTCCGGACGAGGAAAGAGAGAGGGAAAAGAAGAGGATTTGATTACGTACGAAAGGTGGAAGGAAGTGCATGTACTACGAACGGGAAGGGAAATAATGAGAACGAAAAGCCAAAACAGGAGGATTAGGATTGCGAACGAGACCAGGAAGAGAATCGGAATACAAAAAGAGCGGATACTGTAAAAGGGTCGAGCGAAGGCACTCCCAACATGGCCTCAAATTAAATCCATGTTGAAAAATTGCCGGGTTCTCCATTACGTCCCTTGCGAAATGCGAAGGGAAAGAACACAAGTAAATGATAAGTGGATGGGAGAAATTACAACGCAGGTAGTGCATGAATCGGATAATAGTGGTGCTTAGAATAACGACCTTACAGAAAGTCGTGAGAAAATATTCCAAATGTTTTAATTTTTTCCCTAAAAGCCGGGTAATTCATCAAAAAGTCTCCGGCTTGTGAAAACGATGACGTGACTTCGAGCAACTTGGCGGAGGGACACGAGGCTGTTTGAAGACACGCAAGTCAATGTATGTAAGAGAAACGAGAACTGAAATGTAAATATAGACAGAGAGGGGAAGGATGTGGCGGGAGAGAGAGGGAAAAATGATGGGGTGAGTAAGCGTTAAAGGTATGATGAAAGAGAAATAGAGAGAGAGGGGGGGAGAAAAGGGAAAGAGGGAGAGAGAGAGATAGAGTGGGAGAGAGAGAGAGAGAGAGAGAGAGAGAGAGAGAGAGAGAGAGAGAGAGAGAGAGAGATAGAGGGGAGAGAGAGAGGGAGAGGGAGGGGAGAGAGAGAGAGAGAGAGAGAGAGAGACTTTTTTGCCTTTGACAGAGAAAGAGAGAGAGAGAGAGAGAGATAATTGAGGTGTGACTGGTGTGTGTGGGGGGTCGGTTGGTGGGGGTGGGGGCGAAAGCGAGAGAGAAATTGAGATGGAGAGGAAAATTAGGATAGAGAGAAAAATTGAGATGTATTGAGACTTAAGTACACAGAGAGACTCATTACGCAGAGAGGCTAAAAAGAAATACAGAGAATATGTTTGTAATACAGTAAGTGGATTGATAAAAGAAACAGAAAGAGAGGAGTGAAGAAAGAAGAAGAAAATGCTGAATAAGAAAGAAATAGAAGAAGAAACACAAACCAAAAGAAGAACAAACAACCACAATTATGCAAACGAGATGCAATAAATGTTCGAGAGAAGATCAACAGGAAGTGAAGACACCAGGAAAGTATCCGGCCCGAAGGAGAGGAAAGTACCAGGAAGACCCGACGTGCAGCTGTTCCATCAGGGCACCATAGCGCGCGGATGGTGACGACCGGGGCCCCGCTCGTGATGGTGATATGGTTGTAAAGGAAGCATGTAAAGAAAGGAGCAGTGGTAGGGTGTGTGTGTGTATGTGTGTGTGTATGTGTGTGTATGTGTGTGTGTGTGTGTGCGTGCGTGCGTGCGTGCATGTCTCATATGTATATGTATATGTATATACATATATACATATACATATATACATATACATATACATATACATATACATATACATATACATATACACACACACACACACACACACACACACACACACACACACACACACACACACACACACACACACACACACACACACACACATATATATATATACATATACATACATACATACATACATACATATATACATGTATATATATATATATATATATATATGTATGTATGTATGTATATATACATATATATACATATATATACATACATATACATACATAGATACACATAAATGTGCGTGTATGTTCGATAAGGTGGGCTGGTCAGGGTGTAGCGGAAACGTGGCTGAAGGCAGATGGGTTATTCTGTGAAGCGACTGTTTATTCTTGCTGTCATCTCATTTACGAATAGGGAAGGGACAACCCCGAGCCAGTCAATGCGCCATATGACAGGGAGAAGAGAAAAGAATAAAATTAATTGTATTTGGAAGGATAGAGAGATTTTCTCACAAATACAGGTACCGCCCCCCCCCACTCACCCCATTCCGAGACACATAGAACCGCAGAACCCTCCGGGGGAAGGTTTGGGGGTGGGGGCAGCATGCTTGTCTTGAAGGGCCGACGCAGGAAACTCGTAATATCATGGTTGAAAAGATGCTATCGCGGAGTAGTCTGTCTAGCTTAGGGCCTGTCTAGCCCGGGGACTGTCTTGATTAGGTTGTGTCTAGCTTGCAGTCTTCTCTCTGTTCTGTGTGTGTGTGTGTGCGTGTGCGTGTGTGTGTGTGTGTGTGTTGTGTGTCTTTGTGTTTGATACGTTTGTATATGACCGAATACAGTGATAACAACAAAACAGTGACAGGAATTCTTGGTAACTTTGCCTACGCAGCGACTCAAAATCTAGTCCCCTAATTCCGTAGTCGTGTTCAATCGACTGGTCATATTCCCGATATGCGGAGGCAAAGACCCGTCCGAGGGCCGAGCGTACTCATCTCCCGGCCGGAATGACCCGCTCGGAGCTGGTACAAACAGATGGTCGCGCTGCTGGTCCAGTTCTGCAGGTAGCATCCACAACAAAGGTGCGACGGGTCGTGGCGCTACGCTCGACCACACCTGACGGCCACACATGCGATCGCTAATGAAAAACTCTTTGTGTTGGCGTTGACATCGGTCCCTCTTGGTCGACGTCCCTCGCTCCCTTTCGCCCTCGAAGAAAAGGGCGAATTACATAAGGAGTCGCAGGTTGGGGTTTCGGTTTCCGCGGTGGCAAACCCCTTTTTTTCTTCTTCTTTTTTTGCGCCGCGCCATGAATCCGGATTCTAATTGTACCTAACTGAATTACACGAACGCTCCTAACTCCTTCGCTCTCTTGCAGAAACAAAGGAAGTAAATGAACTCGCCCTTTTTGCGGCCGGGCACAGTTAAGACTTACGCGGCCTTTGATCTTTTTAGGATATTGTAATATGAGATTTGTGAAGGCGCGCTGCTGGCTAAGCGGACCTGCGGGGTTGCTCTGGTGCGCCGGTGTGTTTGATGGTGGCTGCGAGTGATGATTGTGATGCTGATGATAACCATGAGAGTCAGGGTGATGGTGGCGGGTTGTGGTGGTCATGAGGACGGGCTTAACGATGGAAGCAACGGCGATGGGTAGAATGCCCTCGTTGCATGCAATGTTTACTCTATTTTTTATCCTCATCGGGAATCAAAAATAAAGAAGACTCCCCTGCGCAGCCACCTGGCCGGAAGCACAGCTGGTGGCTCCGAGACGTGGAATATACTGCAAGGGCGCCCTGGGCTGACGGCAGCGAGGGCGTGGTGCATCCTGGGCGGACCCACAGTATGTGCTGTGTCCTCCGTCCACCCGAACAAGAATTAGCGGCCGTGCGAGCTGTGCTGCTCTTCCCTCTTGTATCTACCTCCTTAACAAGACGTGTAATACGGTCTTTCATGTTGGGATGTATCTTGCTGAATGGATGAGTGGCAGGACGCATGGCTACGGATGTGTGAGTGAGGGGGAGGGGGAGGGGAGGAGGGAGGAAGGAGGATAGAGGAGGAGAGGAAGAGAGGAAGAAGGAGGGTGGAGGAGGAGAGGGAGAAGGATGAGAAGCAAAGGGGGAAAGAGGAGAAGCAAAGGGAGAAAGAGAGGAAGGAGGAAAGAGAGGAAAGGGGAGAGAGAAGAAGGGAGAGAGAGAGAGAGAGAGAGAGAAGGAGAAAGAAAAAAAAAGACAACGAAGGAGGTAGAGGGAGAAAGAAGGTGAAGGAAATTTTATCCGGCCGAGTATATGTATATGAATGTGTATATATGTATGCTCCATCGCTCACATTGCCTGATTAATCATCATCTTCGTGTCTGGATGGACAGCTTCATTATCCCACCAAGCGCCCCTTCCCCGCCCCATCCCGTCCTGGCCCCCTCCCCCCCCCCCCTTTCCCCTTTCTGCTTCTGCTTGTGGCGCAGCTTAAGGAGCCCGGGAAGAGCTGCCGAGGGAGCTTCCATTTCGGGACTCGTTCCTCGCTACGGGCTCGAGATGGCTCGCTCAGACGGGTTGTCCGTGCGGCCGAGGCGTGTCAGAAGCGCCGTGTTATTTCCATCCCTCAGCCCAAAAGGGTCTCTGTCTCTGCCTCGGCTCTTGAGGGAGCTCGCCGCGGCAATTTGTACTGGTTTTAGGGGAATATTTTTCACTGCGGCTCGAGCCAGTGCGGTGCGGTGCAGGGACCACCCCCGTGCCAGGGACTGGAGGGAAATTCGCGCCTGCCGTTCGGTCGTCGTCTCTTTCTTTCTTTTTCTCTCTCTCTTTCTCTTGGCCGTATTAGCTTGCGCTGCGAGATTCGCTTTTCTTTTTTTTCAAACTCCTCTCCCTCTCTCTCCCTCCCTCCCTCCCTCCCTCCCTCTCTCCCTCTCTCCCTCCCTCCCTCCCTCCCTCCCTCCCTCCCTCCCTCCCTCCCTCTCTCCCTCTCTCCCTCTCTCCCTCCTTCCCTCCCTCCCTCCCACTCACTGTGTGTGTGTGTGTATGTGTGTGTGTGTGTGTGTGTGTGTGTGTGTGTGTGTGTGTGTGTGTGTGTGTGTGTGTGTGTGTACATTCATATATACATACATATACACACACACACAGACACACACACATGTATGTATGTATATATATATATATATATATATATATATATATATATATATATATGTATATATATATATATATATATATATATATATATATATATATGTATGTGTATATATATATATATATATATATATATATATATATATATATATATACATATATATATATACACTATGAGTACAGAAGTATATGGATTGATAGGTAAGAAGGGACAATCACATAAACAATCAACGTGCTATAAATACATCACTCAAGATACGTACCCGCACAGATATACGCACACACACATTCATACACACTTGGTAATCGCAGCCTGGCACGCATGTGTGTACACAGCCCCTCCCGAACGAGATTTGAGTTCGCCCGTGCACATTTCGGGCCAAAAAAAAAAAAAAAAAAAAAAAAAAAAAAAATGGTCTTTCGTCAGTGGTGTTTTTGTGATTCTTCTGGTTGGATTCTTCTTGGATTGATCTCCTGCGCTCGGCAAAAAAAGGGCCGCGGTGCCACTGGAGGGCCGACGCGCTGCAGGAAACCCACGTGGAGCTTGCTTTGGGGGGATGGGGGGATGGGGGGGCTTGTTAGGGTTGTATTTCTCTTGATCTTCCTCTTCTTCCTTTTATTTTATTTTTTTTCTCTTCTCTATTTGTTTTGTTTTTTCTTTCTGTTATTTATCTCTCTCTCCTTCCCCTATTATTCTTTTTTTCTTTCTTCTGCATTCTTTTATCTTGATCTCTTTCTTCTAATCATATCTTTTTTAGATCCTCGTTCTCTCCTTCTACTCCTCTTAATCTAGCAGGTTCTCCCATTATTAGTATTAAATGCTATTTCTTCCTCCCCTCCGCTTGTTAATTGTTATTTTTACCCTTTTCCTTTTTTCCTACGCCTCTTCTTCTTCTTCTTCCTCCTCCTCCTCCTCCTCCTCCTTCCTCATCCTCATCCTCATCCTCATCCTCCAATCATTTATTGTTCTTCTTTCAAGTCCCTCGCTGTTTGTGAAGCATATAGGCAAATCTTCTGATGGAGGAAGAGGAACAGAACAAAGAGAAGGATGAGGAAGAGGAAAAGATGGAAGAAGGAGGGGGAGGAGATGGAAAAGGGAAACGAGGAGAAGAAGGAAGAAGAAGGAAGAGGAGGAGATATCTCGGAAGAAGGTGGAGGTAGGAGGAGGAGAAGATGAAAGGAGGCGCGACAGCGACAGACTTCTTCTCTCCTTCGGTGTGTTCGAGTCGCCCAGAGTCCGTCGCTTAAGGTCTTGCAACTGGCGATGAAGTTGTTGAAAAAAGGAGTCAGGTGACGTGGATGGGTCGCATAACATGTGGCTTTCATGCGGATAATGAGTGATTTAGATTATTGGGGACATGGCGGTGAGACAGGGAGGGAGGGGGTAAGGGAGAGTGAAAGAGAGAGGGTGAGGGAGGTGAGTTGCGGAAGGACGGGGAGTGAGAGGGAGTTGGTGAGGGGGTGAGGGAGAGAGGGAGTGGGTGTGAGAGAGGGAGAAAGGGAGGGAGGAAGGGAGGGAGGAAGGGAGAGAGAGAGAGACAGACAGACAGACAGACACACAGGCAGAGAGAGAGAGAGAGAGAGAGAGAGAGAGAGAGAGAGAGAGAGAGAGAGAGAGAGAGAGAGAGAGAGAGAGATAGAGCGGACAGTAGATAGTAGAAGCAGAGTAAACATGTCCACTGAGGTTAATGAGGCTTAGTAGCGTCGATCGTTACCTATGCTTTGAAGGGCGACATTGGTGCTGGGAAGGTGACAAGGAGGGTATTATGCCTTCAAGATAACGATGGTGATGAAGGTACAAGCAATCAGCATCCAGGAGACTATGCACGCGATTGCAGTGTCCGAGGACAGGGTGATGATGGCATCCGGGTCTGCAGGTGGTCGACCCAGGATCGCAGGCGAAAAATCAGCGAGACGCGCCCCGGTCGCCTCGGGTCCTGGCCTGATGCTTCTCCTCGTGTCCTGTGTGTGTGTGTGTGTGTGTGTGTGTGTGTATGGCGTGTGTGTGTGTGTGTGTGTGTGTGTGTAATATTGGTAGGTAAAATACGTTTTTTATACCCGTAAAATTTAAGTTTTCACAAAACTGAGTTCCCTGGGAAGGCTAACCTTTCAAGCTGAGAGTGGTGTTTTAGGCTCTATAAAGGCTTTTGTTTCGCCAGTGTCCGCAGCACTCCATGAATTATAGGCTCTCCGTGGCGACAGACAAAGGACGAAACGAACCAGAGGCTAGGGAGATGGGCGCAGTGGCTGTGTTTAGTAAGCGACCCAAAGTGGGCAGAATCTAAATACACGATCTCCAAAGGTTTACTACATGAGTGCTCGCCCTTTGCCTTATGCGTGTGTGTGTGTGTGTGTGTATGTGTGTATGTGTGTTCGTGTGTGTGTGTGTGGGACCATGTTGCGTGTGTGGGGCGAGAGCCGATTTTCATCATGTATACGATGTTATTTATGTGTGTCTGTTAGGTCGTAGGAGTGAATGGTTTGCGATGTCGTATATGAGTATTTCTTGTAGCATGACAGCCTGATGGAGCATTATATATTATTGTTGTATTACATGATTTACTATCGTAGATAATTTTATACCAAGAAGCATGACGGCCTGTATAATAGACTGTTGTTCTCTAACCCATGATAAACATATGATGATACACTACTGGAATTGTAATAGTGTTCCACGTAGGGGTGGAATTTTATCGTATTATTTTTCTTTGCAAGACTAACATTAGATAGATCGTTTAAGCCTTGTGTAATCAAAAGTACATCCGCATCACAGAAGATTTATTGAGGCTATCAGCAGCTTAAATGAACCAGACCTTATTAGTATTGCACAACCACTTTGCAATAATGAATGAAGCTACTACGTTGCTACGTAGATCCATAAGACAAACGGTTGCCAGTATGCATGCATTTCAGTCACAACCAGCCTTGCCTGCTGAAGAGTCACTATAATTTCCCACGAAAAGATGATGCCAGCAGGAAGGGTTATCAGCTATGCGTGGAACGAGGTGCACAGACCACGACCAAAAACTTGCATTAAAAACGTACGAAAAAGCTGCTGCATCGAACTGGACCCGACCGGAAGCCGTCTGTCAACGACGAGCTGTTCGGTACTGATCATTCCGACCCGTCTCGGCGCGGGGACCTGATCATCCCCGGGCGAACAGACCCTAGTCAGACCTGGAGACCTGCTCATCCTCGAGGCCGGGGACCTAAGAATTAGACTCGGGCATGGACACCATCCACGGTGCAAACGAACCCGGGAACAGTGGTGTTTCTGGTCGACCGAGGGTGGATTCGACACGACCTGCGGGACCTGGAGGCTGAGAGACCTACCCAAACTCGACCTGAAATTCGGGGAAAGAACGACATACAGACCTGTTAATAGATAGGCATGCACAAACCCAATCGACCTGGAGAATCGGCATGCCCATCTACTGGCCCTCCCTTCCTTTTTCTCCTCCTTTTCTCTTCCTCCTCCCTCCCTCGATCACCACCTTCCCCCAACCTCCACCTCCCCTCCAACCACCACCCTCCCCCTCCTATACTACTACCCTCTTCCTCCTCCTCCTCCCTCCCTCCTCCCTCCTCCCTCCTCCTCCTCGATCACCACCTCTTCCCCCAACCCCCTCCACCTCCCCCTCCAACCACCACCTCCTCCCCCTCCTACACTACCACCTCTTCCTCCTCCTCCTCCTCCTCCTCCTCCTCGATCACCACCTCTTCCCCCCAACCTCCACCTCCCCCTCTAACCACCACCTCCTCCCCCTCCAACCACCACCTCCTCCCCCTCCTCCTACACTACCACCTCTTCCACCTTCTCCACTTCCTCCTCCTCCTCCTCCTCCTCCTCCTCCTCCTCCTCCTCCTCCTCCCAAAGCATGGCCATCGCCGGCCACTGAAAGGGTGGGCGTGGTGACCTCATTGTGAGTCCTCGCGGAAAAAGGAGTGGGCGTGGTTGTGCTTGGGTCAATGAAGGAAATCTTCGGCACTGACCAGAAAAGGCGTGGGGAAAGGAAGGGTGAAGGAGAAATGTAAAAAAGGGAAGAGGGAAAGGAAAGGAAGAGTGGAAAAGACAGAGAGATCAAAAAGGGGTGTAAAGGAAAAAAAGAGAGAAAGGGATGGAGGGAAGGAGGAAAAGTTCAAAAGAAAAGAAAAGAGAGGAAAGGAAGGGTGACGGAGAAAAAAACGTGGAAAAAGGAGATAGAGAAAGGTTGAAGGAAAAAAAGTTAAAAAGGAGAGAAATAAAGAAGAAGAGAGAAAAAAGGGACTAAGGAAAGAGAATGAAGGAGAAAAAAATGAAGGAAAGAGAGTGAAGGAGAAAATAAAATAAAGGAAAGAGTGAAGGAAAAAAGGAAAAGAAAAAGGTGTTATGTGAATGGGAATGCGATTTTTATAATAAAAGATGATAATACTGCCTTATTTTTTGTAATAGCGATAATGATGTCAATAAGGATAGTGAAAGTATTAATTAACATTGTGAAATAAAATAGAATGATGAGACGACGAAAACAACAAGAAATGGGTAAAATAATGAAACCTATAAGGAAATGTTCGAAAAAGAGAAAATACGGANTATATATACATATATATATATACACTATGAGTACAGAAGTATATGGATTGATAGGTAAGTAAAGTGACAATCACATAAACAATCAACGTGCTATAAATACATCACTCAAGATACGTACCCGCACAGATATACGCACACACACATTCATACACACTTGGTAATCGCAGTTCGGCACGCATGTGTGTACACAGCCCCTCCCGGTCGAGATTTGAGTTCGCCCGTGGCACATTTCAAGCCAAAAAAAAAAAAGAAAAAAGGAAAAAGAAAAATGGTCTTTCGTCAGTGGTGTTTTTGTGGATTCCTTCGGTTGGATTCTTCTTGGATTGATCTCCTGCGCTCGGCAAAAAAAGGGCCGCGGTGCCACTGGAGGGCCGACGCGCTGCAGGAAACCCACGTGGAGCTTGCTTTGGGGGGATGGGGGGATGGGGGGGCTTGTTAGGGTTGTATTTCTCTTGATCTTCCTCTTCTTCCTTTTATTTTATTTTTTTTCTCTTCTCTATTTGTTTTGTTTTTTCTTTCTGTTATTTATCTCTCTCTCCTTCCCCTATTATTCTTTTTTTCTTTCTTCTGCATTCTTTTATCTTGATCTCTTTCTTCTAATCATATCTTTTTTAGATCCTCGTTCTCTCCTTCTACTCCTCTTAATCTAGCAGGTTCTCCCATTATTAGTATTGTTGCAAATGCTATTTCTTCTCCTCCGCTTGTTAATTGTTATTTTACCCTTTTCCTTTTTTCCTACGCCTTCTTCTCTTCCTCCTCCTCCTCCTCCTCCTCATCATCATCATCATCATCATCCTCCAATCATTTATTGTTCTTCTTTGAAGTCCCTCGCTGTTTGTGAAGCATATAGGCAAATCTTCTGATGGAGGAAGAGGAACAGAACAAAGAGAAGGATGAGGAAGAGGAAAAGATGGAAGAAGGAGGGGGAGGAGATGGAAAAGGGAAACGAGGAGAAGAAGGAAGAAGAAGGAAGAGGAGGAGATATCTCGGAAGAAGGTGGAGGTAGGAGGAGGAGAAGATGAAAAGAGGCGTTGATGGAAGTGACAGATTCTCTTTCTCTCTCCTTCGGTGTGTTCGAGTCGCCCAGAGTCCGTCGCTTAAGGTCTTGCAACTGGCGATGAAGTTGTTGAAAAAAGGAGTCAGGTGACGTGGATGGGTCGCATGTCACGTGGCCTTCGCGGTGCGGATAATGAGTGATTGTGATTGATGGGGACACGTGCGGTGAGAGAGGGAGGGAGGGGGGTGGTTAGAGAGGTAGAAAGAGAGAGGGTGAGGGAGAGGGAGTTGGTGAAGGACGGGGAGTTAGAGAGGGAGTTGGTGAGGGGCAGGGAGAGGGAGTGGGTGTGAGAGAGGGACGGAGAGAGGGAGGAAAGGGAGGGAGGGAAGGGAGAGAGAGAGCGAGACAGACAGACAGACAGACAGACAGACAGACACACAGGCAGAGAGAGAGAGAGAGAGAGAGAGAGAGAGAGAGAGAGAGAGAGAGAGAGAGAGAGAGAGAGAGAGAGAGAGAGAGAGAGAGAGAGAGAGATAGAGTTAGATAGGTAGATAGTAGAAGCAGAGTAAACATGTCCACTGAGGTTAATGAGGCTTAGTAGCGTCGATCGTTAACGGTGCTTTGAAGGGTGACACGGCGTTGGAAGGGTGACAAGGAGGGTGATTATGCTTCAAGATAAACGATGGTGATGAAGGGTACAAGCAATCAGCATCCAGGAGACTTGCCGGGCCATGATTGGTAGTGTCCGAGGCATTGTGGCGATGATGGCATCCGGGTCTGCAGGTAACACCCAGGATCGCAGGCGAAAAAATCAGCGAGACGCGCCCCGGGTCGCTCTCGGGTCCTGGCCTGGATGCTTCTCCTCGTGTCCTGCGACGTGTGTGTGTGTATGTGTGTGTGTGTGTGTGTGTATGTATGTGTGTGTGTGTGTGTGTGTGTGTGTGTGTGTGTGTGTGTGTGTGTAATATTGGCAGGTAAAATACGTGTTTTATACCCGTAAATTTAAGTTTTCGTCAAAAACTGAGTTCCCCTGGGAAGGCTAACCTTTCAAGCTGAGAGTGGTGTTTTAGGCTCTATAAAGGCTTTTGTTTCGCCAGTGTCCGCAGCACTCCATGAATACCATAGGCCTCCGTGGCGACAGACAAAGGACGAACGAAACCAGAGGTTAGGAGATGGGCGCAGCGGCTGTGTTTAGCAAGCGACCCAAAGTGGGCAGAATCTAAACACACTTGATCTCCAAAGTGTTTTCATTTATGATGAGTGTTTCGCCCTTTGCCTTGTATGCGTGTGTGTGTGTGTGTGTGTGTGTGTGTGTGTGTGTGTGTGTGTGTCTGTGTGTGTGTGCAGGGACCATGTGTTGCGTGCGGGGCGAGAGCCGATTTTTATCATGGAGAGAATGTGATAAATATTTATGTGTGTTCGTTAGGTCGTAGGAGTGAATGGTTTGCGATGTCGTATGGTGAGTATTTCTCTTGTAGCATGACAGCCTGATGTATATTATGATATTATTGTTGTATTGCGCATGATTTACTATCGTAGATAATTTTATACCAAGAAGCATGACGGCTCGTATAATAGACTGCTGTTCTCTAACCCCATGATGTAGCCATGATGATACACTACTGGAATTGTAATAGTGTTCCACGTAGCGGGAATTTTATCGTATTATTTTTCTTTGCAAGACTAACATTAGATAGATCGTTTAAGCCTTGTGTAATCAAAAGTACATCCGCATCACAGAAGATTTATTGAGGTATTACTGTGCAGCTTAAATGAACCAGACCTTATTAGTATTGCACAACCACTTTGCAATAATGAATGAAGCTACTACGTTGCTACGTAGATCCATAAGACAAACGGTTGCCAGGCATGCATGCATTTCAGTCACAACTAGCTTGCCCGCTGAAGAGTCACTATAATTTCCCACGAAAAGACATGCTAGCAGCAGGAAGGGTTATCAGCTATGCGTGGAACGAGGTGCACAGACCACGACCAAAAACTTGCATTAAAAACGTACGAAAAAGTTGCATCGAACTGGACCCGACCGGAAGCCGTCTGTCAACGACGAGCTGTTCGGTACTGATCATTCCGACCCGTCTCGGCGCGGGGACCTGATCATCCCCGGGCGAACAGACCCTAGTCAGACCTGGAGACCTGCTCATCCTCGAGGCTTGGGGACCTGGGCGAATTAGACTCGGCATGGACACCATCTCATCGGTGCAAATCGAACCCGGGAACAGTGGTGTTTCTGGTCGACCGAGGGTGGATTCGACACGACCTGCGGGACCTGGAGGCTGAGAGACCTACCCAAGCCCGAACTCGACCTGAAATTCGGGGAAAGAACGACATACAGACCTGTTAATAGATAGGCATGCACAAACCCGATTGACTTGGAGAATCGGCATGCCCATCTATCACTATCCCCTTCCTTTACTTTTTCTCTCCTTTTCTTCCTCCTCCTCCACCTCGATCACCACCTCTTCCCCCCAACCTCCACCTCCCCCTCCAACCACCACTTCCTCCCCCTCCTCCTACACTACCACCTCTTCCCCCTCCTCCCCCCCAACCACCACCTCTTCCTCCCCCCAACACCACCTCCTCCCCCTCCTCCTACACTACCACCTCTTCCCCCTCCTCCTCCTACACTACCACCTCTTCCTCCTCCTCCTCCTCCTCCTCCTCCTCCCAAAGCATGGCCATCGCCGGCCACTGAAAGGGTGGGCGTGGTGACCTCATTGTGAGTCCTCGCGGAAAAAGGAGTGGGCGTGGTTGTGCTTGGGTCAATGAAGGAAATCTTCGGCACTGACCAGAAAAGGCGCGGGGAAAAGAAGGGTGAAGGAGAAATGTAAAAAAGGGAGGAGGGAAAGGAAAGGGAGAGAAAGGAAGAGTGGAAAAGACAGAGATCAGAAAGGGGTGTACAGGAAAAAAGAGATAGAAAAGGATGGAGGGGAGGAGGAACAGTTCAAAAGAAAAGAAAAGAGAGGAAAGGAAGGGTGACGGAGAAAAAGCATGGAGAAGGGAGACAGAAAGGTTGAAGAAAAAAGTGTTGAAAAGGAGAGGAATAAAGGAGAATGAGAAAGAGGCAAAATAAAAAAAAGGAGAGAGAAAAGACGAGAGAAAAAAAAGAGACGAAGGAAAGAGAGTGAAGGAGAAAACAATGAAAGAAAGAGAGTGAAGGAGAAAATAAAATAAAGGAAAGAGAGTGAAGGAAAAAAGGAAAAGAAAAAGGTGTTATGTGAATGGGAATGCGATTTTTATAATAAAAGATGATAATACTGCCTTAATTTTTGTGATAGCGATAATGATGTCAATAAGGATAGTGAAAGTATTAATTGACATTGTGAAATAAAATAGAATGATGAGACGACGAAAACAACAAGAAATGGGTAAAATAATGAAACCTATAAGGAAATGTTCGAAAAAGAGAAAATACGGAAATAAAAGGTCATCGAAAAGAACAAGAAATAAAAGAAGAGCCAGAGACCAAACTATGAATAGCAGGAGGAGCGTATGAGGGTTATCCGCCAATAAGCGATAATTGGAACCATCGGCGGCGGGACTGACGAGTGGATGTCAAGCGGCAGAGGAATCCGGTGAAATTACGATTCTTTATGTGACGCGTCGTGATGTATTGACTCGTGCCACTAACTAACCCCCCCCCACCATCACCCTTCCCCTACCCCTGTCTCCTTTCTACCCCCACCCTTGTTTTCTGTCTCCCGACTCTCCTTCATCTCCCTCTTGTTTCTTCTCTTCTGTCTCTCCCTCTGTCCCTTGTCATCTGCCCTCCATGCCCTTCGTCCCTGTCCCTTATCACCTAACATCCCCTGACCCTTGTCTCTTGTCTCCTGCCCCACTTGTCCCTTTTCTCCAATCCATCCCCCTGTCCCTTGTTTCCTGCCTTTGCCCCCTGCCCCTCGTCTCTCACCACTGCCCCCTGTCCCTCGTCTCCTGCCCTCTTCGCCCCTTATCTCCTCCCCTCCTGCTCGTTGTCTCTTACCCGCCTTGCGCCTTATCTCCGATCCCCTCCCCTTGTCCCTTACCCCCCCTGTCTCTTATCTTCTACCCCCTCGTGTCCCCCTCCCCTTCGCAGTGACTTACAAGATACTGGGAGGAACCTGGTTAGTGTTGAAGCGGCGACTTTGATGAGCGTACAGTTAAACTCA
>BOPN01001245.1:135000-152500 GCA_017312705.2 Penaeus japonicus
GACAGTGATGGATGTTTATGAGAAAAGAGGAGAGAGGGAGAGAGAGAGAGAGAGAGAGAGAGAGAGAGAGAGAGAGAGAGAGAGAGAGAGAGAGAGAGAGAGAAAAAAAAGAGAGAGAGAGGGAGAGAGAGAGAGAGAGAGAGAGAGAGAGAGAGAGAGAGAGAGAGAGAGAGAGAGAGAGAGAGAGAGAGAGTGAGAGAGACAGAGAGAGTGAGAGTGAAAGCGAAAGCTAGAAAGAGAACTAAAGAGAGAGAGCGAGCGAAAGCGTGAGCTAGAGCGAAAGCTAGAGAGAGAGAGAGAGAACGAGAACTAGAGAGAGAGCGAGAGCGAGAGTTCGAGCGCGCGCGAGAGAGACTAAGAATGATCTACAAGAAATATTTTCTGCGAGGAAGGACTCCGACGTGGTAGGTTGCATAGCTCGAGAGCCAGAGGAAGGCGAAGGACGAAAACAAAGAGGGAAAGAAATAAGAGATGAAAAGAATAGAGGCAGAAGGGGAGGGATATAAATGGCTAGTTGCTGGAGGATGGAACATGGACAGTGATGGATACTGTGGAGGAACAAGGACAGGGCAAGGATCTTGAGGGGAGAACATGGACAGTGATGGATGTTTATGAGAAAAGAGGAGAGAGGTGGTGTTGATAGAGCTGAGTTGAGTCAAGGGTAGAAAACGCATTAGGCAATGGCGTAGAGTTATGTTTGTATGTGTGTGGATGTATGTATGTATGCATGTATGTAAGTATGTATGTGTATGTGTGTTTATATGAGTGTGCGTGCGTCTGTAGGCGTGTGTTCGAGCTTGTGCGAGTATAAGTGTGTTTGTGTGTATACCAAGGAGGGGGAGGGGGAGGGAGGTATTGGGGATGATGGTGGTGGTGCAGCTCGGCCAAACACCGGCAAGTAACCACCACTATCAAGGTTGTCCAATACAAAAACATAACGCGGCAAAAAGCCGTTCAGCCTTAGGAGAAAATTGTGCGATGGAGGTAGAGAGCGCGGGGCTGCAACGCGAGGTTTTCGATCTGCCGAAGGGGGTTTTGACTCTATCAACCCCTCCCTCCCCCTCCTCCCCACATATCCTTCCCCCCAACCTAACCCCACCTCGGGCACTTCCCACGGACCTGTTCACTCTTGTGGGCAAGGGGGTTTTAGTGGGGAGGGGAAGGAGGAGTCAGAGAGAGGCAAGGAGGAGGAGGAGGAGGAGGAGGAGGCAGAAGCAGAAGGAGAAGGATACTGAATACGCAAATCCCATTATTCTCTAAGAACAAGACTGGACACACTGCACTCGCTCGGGTTGACTAAGGCACTCGTCCTGTTTTGTGACGGCGGGAACATTTTTTCCCTTTTTTTTTTCTTTTTTCTTCTTCCCTTTATTATTCTGAGGCTAACGCACGAAGGCGGAGGAGATAGATTTTCGCTTTTTTTTGTGATCTTTTTTTTTTTCTCTCTCCTTTTTTTTTTTTTTTAAATCTACAACAAAAGTACTCTATTTGAGAGAGAGTTGAAGGCGGGGATGATTACGTGTTTTCGGCTGTGCTTTCATTTTCGTTTTCTTTGAAAGGGAAAACTTTTTTTAATCTTTTTTTTTCTAATACGAAACTGTAACATCTCTTGTTAGTCATCCTGGCGATGGGAGGGACCCACCACACTGGTTTTACAGACCGAATTTTATAAGAGATATTGAAACTGCAAAATTACGTTAGCTATCAAATCATAGATAAACAGATGGGATGAAGACATAAGTTCCTCAATTTTCTTCCTTTTTTTTGACATAAACATTTGTTCCTTGTTATGAGACCGAGATGGGAAAAGCGATATCGAGAGCACCCCGAGGAAAAGAAAATAACTGAGATAGATATTAATAATGATAACGAAAGCGAAAATGACAAAACCAGGAAAAACGCAGCGATCGAGAACTCTCTCTCAGAGCGCCGATATCCCATGTAATTTGCCTTCATCACAATCTCATGAAGGGCCGGCGGATGGCTGATTGTTGTGTGCTGGAGCCCCGAGGGTCGTTTAACAATTAAGGGGAAGAGCGGCCGAGGGGCAAGACGGGCAATGATAGGTGCCGGCCATCCTCGCTCGATGTTTTTTTTTTCGGATCGCTATCTTTTTTTTTTCATTTTTTTTTATTTCTTTTGTATCTTTTCTAGTTTTATTTCGTTCCTCTGTTTTTATTTGTTCTTCTTTTATCTGTTTTACTTTCTCTCTCTCTCCCCCTCCCTTCCCTCCCTCCCTCCCTCCCTCCCTCTCTCTTCCTTCCAATCCCTTCCTCCCTCGCCCCCTCCCCCTACACGGGATGCCCCTCCGGCTAAACACTTGCTCTTCTGACATTTCGTGTAGATGGAACTTCCACTCGTCCAGTCGCTTAAGGTCCATCAGCAGTGTTGTCCTGATGACAAAGTCACCCTTACGGCATAAATTCGTAGAGTCGTCTTTTGTCCGTCCGGGGATGGGGAGGGGGAGAGGCTGGAGGAATCGCCTTTGAGAGGCTCATGAGTTCTTATAAAAATGAATCAATTACAAAAGTGTCGAAATTTGAACGACCAACAACCCCGGCACTTGACTGACGACTCAGCTGTCGAGCATTTAATGGTCGTTGATCAGGCTGGGTTGGTTGTTATCGTTGCTCCGACAGGTGGCGTTTGTTTTCTTAATTGCTTCTTACTTTGTTTTAGCTGTCTATCAGTCTCTGTCTGTTTCCTGGCCAGTCCTTCCGTGCATCCGTCTGTCTGTACTTTACTGTTCTGTCTTGCGTCTCTTTTTGCATGCCTGCTTTATCTGTGTATGGCTTTTCTGTGCTTATTTTATCTCCATCTCTCCCTTTTCTCTTCTATTCTGTCCTCTCTCTCTCTCCAATCTCTCTCCTTCTCTCTCTCTCTCTCTCTCTCTCTCTCTCTCTCTCTCTCTCTCTCTCTCTCTCTCTCTCTCTCTCTCTCTCTCTCTCTCTCTCCCTCTCTTTTTTCATCTATCTATCCATCCCTCTCACTTACTCTCACTGTCCGTCTTCTCGGTCCGCGCAAAAAAGTCGTCTCCGTTACTGGAGATTTGAATGCGGACCCAAGGGAAAAAAAGAGCAAGCGAGTGTTCCTGGAGATTTTTACATTAATTTCACATTAAGCAGATATTGCTCATTAGGGTATATCAAGATGAGGTGTCGAGCCTTGCTGAAGTCCTCTAAAGAGTTCATTGGATTGTATGTTTACTTGGGGAGATATAGGGGTGAGGGGTGAGGGGGTGGAGAGGGGTGAGGGGAGCCTGATAATGGAGGGGGGGTGGTTGATGATTCTGATCGCCTGGTCATGACAACCGGTCGTTTCTTAGATGATCGCTTGCTTGATCAAGGCACGACGGATCTCTCTTGTCTCTTATCTCTATATCTGGTTTTATCCATCTATCTTTCTACTGGTCGCACGCTTTCTGTCTCTTCCCGTCTCTCTCTCTCTCTCTCTCTCTCGGTCAGTAAAAAGATAAAAGCAAACCCGGAGAAGGGAGAGCCAGAGAAAGGACGAGGAAGCGAGAGAAGCAAGAGCCATGGGAGAAGAAGAAGAGGCGGGAGGGCGTGGAAGAGGAGGGAGGCCCCGGCAGAGGCGGAGGCAGCGGTCATCTCCTTCAGATGTAATGACTAAGTGTGGAAGCTGTTGAGGTCGGGAGATCGACGGCCAATGCTATGGCTGGGAGGGACGATACCTGAGCAGAAGGAGTGTGATTATAGTAGAGATAATGTAAGGGTGTTGAGGGAAGTGGCAATAAGGGTGAAGGGGTAAGGCGAGGGAAGGGAAGAAACGCTAAGAGGGTGCCTCCTTTTGCCCTCCCTGTTTTCGAGTTCCGCCCGCGCGTGGCCACATTTGTTTGAGGCATTCGATCGCAGCCATTTGTCTACATCTTTCGAAACCTGTTTAACGATTACATAGCCAACCACGCACCTGCCAGACGGTGTGCATGCCCGAGCTCGCCATGTCAACATTTCTCCTAGATTCGTCGGCTCAGAATTATTGGATCGAATGGATGAGTGTCACTAATGGATTGCAAGTAATTTCCATGCTTTCGGGTTGAAAATGTGTGCATGCCAGTCCGCAGAATGTTCCGTGGCCTTTAAATTTCAAATGATTTTGCTGTGCATTCCAGCATGTTATTAAGAGTCAGGTTCACAAATATCATAAACCGGCGGGTCAAGTATGCTGTTCCTTCCCCTCCCCCGCCACCCCCACTGCCTCCACTACAACCATCGCAAACCTCGGCTATAAGTCTTGCTTTTGGGTACCTATTTGATCTTTGGTGCAGACGTTTTTTTCTAGAGATAACTCGTACTATTTGGTGACTCGGAGACCCAAGGCACACATGCAACGGTCTGTATCATTGGCACAGGGGCGGGGCAGGAGGAGGAAGAGCAGGAGGTACAGCTCGGACATGGACTTCGCGGGTGAGGTAGGTTTTGGCTTCAACGATTTTTTTACGACAGCGGCGTCCTTTTCCGATTACCTGACAACGGCTCGGGATAATGTTGTTGCAAAATATCAAAGAAATCATCGGCATAGTGACCTCCCTCCCTCCCCCTCCCTCCCGCTAATCCTCCCACACCTCCTCCGTCCCCAGCCGCCCTCGTTACTCGGAGATTGAAGAGCGCGCCATCCAGGCCGCGAGATCCTCTCAAGCCGTGATTGTCCGCCGGGGATACAGGGCGTTGCCAGTGGCGGATCTTGCATCTTCTCTGAAGAACATTATGGCGGACTAGGCTGCACTAATGCCTCAGTTGACCTCATCCTCGGACGTGTACATACACGATATTCTGTACAGCCTTGATGATCTCGAGTTTCTCTGTACGCCTTGCTTTCATGCTGGGTTATTTTGATAAGAAGAGAGCGTATCTGCACCTACGAATATCTGCGTTTGCTTATCGCAAACCCTCGTAGATTGACATACCTGCTGGCGGTCCGAGCTGGCGACCTCTGGATCTGTGGCGGCCATATTTATTCCCCTGGAAGAGATATATGAGACTATATAGTTTATGAATCCTCGGGGTGTCCAGCTTTGGGGCTCGGTATCATATCGGCTGAACGGGGGGGGGGGGGGGGGCAAGGAGGACAAGGACCTGTCGATCTCGAAGTAGTTTAATGATACATGTTATACCTGCTTTATCTGTAGTTATCACATGGCTAGGGATGTTATAATTACACAGGCAAGGGATAAATAACTCCGCCATGGGGGCACACGGATACTCGGGCTGGCTTTATTAATGGTGGGGTTGCCGGACGTCGATTTATTTATGAGGGAGCGGTATGGCATGCCTTCAGGGGGGTGGGGGGTCGGGAGGTGTACTGGGTGCTGCCGCAGTACGCTCACCCAGGCCTCTCGAAGACACGGTATAGTAATGCCCTCAGGTCTTTGATTGTAATTCGGTGCCCAAAATTACTATGCTTACTCTTGGGTTTTGTAAGAATTTCTTCCACTTTCCACGACTCCCGTTTCCAGTTACGTAGCAACCTTTCCCACAGTAGAAAATGAAAAAGATGGGAACAGGTGGTTATCAATGTCCTTTCAGATGCCAGATGTTCGCCAATACATCAATACTGGAGGTTGTTTCAAGTTTCACAAAGTGCCATGTAGGCATTAGAAAAAAAAATATGGAAGAATGAAATACAGCGAAAGGTAATGGAATCAGGAATAATGCCTGCTGCCCAACAATACCACTTGTCAGCCACACATTATAAGCTTGGTGTTTGGCAAGACACAAACAATGCTTAAGAAGGTGTAGCAAACAGTTATTATCAGAGCGCCATTGTTACTCACCCAGAGTATAGAAGAGGAAAAAAGTGGCTTCTGTTATAAGAGTTCAAGCGAAGCAGCTTTATACGTCGATATTTCATTTCAGCGTAACGAGACCTCGCTTTTGTCCGGCTGGTCGCGTGTTGAGTTCATTTACACAGAACTCCGAAAGCGGCGATAAAATCAGCGAGTCACTGTCTCCTGCAGTTTTTTATGATTTTTTTCTGCCTTTAGGCTATTTTCAGTAGATGAAAGGGAAGAAAGACAGTGACGGTGGCTACGTCGGGGGCAACATGTCATAAGAAAGAAACACTAAATTCTTGAGCAAATTTGCTGTAAGCCAAGGGGTGTTGGACCCGCCTGGTGGTGACCGCGTGTGTTGTGACGGGCGAAGGGAACCGAGCTATTAACACCTGGAGGGTTATTAAGATGTAATTGGGAATTAGAAATCTCGAAATTCTTATCCTATTTATTATATGTCTCAATGAAGGGGAGAAAAGGGAATGTGAAAAGGAAGAAGGTTTAGCTCCTCGCTAACGAAGGATTTCACGCGGATTTCTTATGGCCGCATCTCGCTGCGCTATTAATCTTAGCAGCCTCCCCTAATTACTGAACTATTTTTGGTGCTTGATTAATGAGGCTGCGTTTCTCGGGATGCCACGGGACTCCACATCCCCGAGGGGAAAGAGGAAAGAGCAGGATAAAGGATATTGTTGGGTCTCTTGAGTGGCTTTTGACACGTGTGGCAGCTGTGGATGTTTATATTTTGGTGTTCATTGTCTGTAAAAATAACAATTTCGGACAGCGTTTATCTGTTCTTTTCTCCCCTTTTCTTCCTGGTTTTCTCCCATACTTCCTTCCATTCCCGCCCTCCCCCACCTCTTCCCATCTATGGGCGTTACCTGGCAAATACCAAGCAATTCTCAGGACATCATAATTACCTTGTTCGTGGGGGAAAGTGAGAGTGCGGAGGGGGCCTCGACATGAAAAAAAATGACTTGGTACCCTACCTCTCTACCCCTACCTGTGTCCTCCCCCTGCCCCTCTCCAAGAAGCCGGCACGGTCAGTCGGCCGAAGTACCCAGGCTGGCCGCTGTAGCCAATCTTTAATTATGATGAAAATTAGTCATTTCTTTATCCCCCCCCACCCACCCACCTGCCTTCTCCACCCGGCCTGGAATGTTATATCTATCGCTGGAGGGAGGCGCTGGGAGAGGGGCGTGATCTTTTATAGCACGCGGGCTAGTGCACGCAAAACATGCATTTACAGAAACGCAATGGGGCGTGTAATATTTTGTTTACATTCTGTGCAGATGTCAAGTAGGTGATTGATCACAGACTGTTAGCTTTACACACGCACGCGAGCTCATACGAGAAAGGGGTAGAGAGAGAGAGAGAGAGAGAGAGAGAGAAACATACAGCAAGAGAAAAAGAAAGAAACTCTCTCCCTCTCCCTCTCTTCCTCCCTCCCTCCCTCTCCTCTCCTCTCCTCTCCTCACCTCCAGCGAATTCTGCCAAGCCTTTTTAGGCGATATCTTTAGTTACAGTCGCATTGAAGCTTCGAATTCGATCCACTGTTTTTAACTGGTCGTTTAAGTATAGATGGATGATCGCCTCAGAAAATCCGTAACAAATTTCTCGATGTCTTTGGTGTTCATTGGAGTGTAGGTCGCCGGGTGTGATGGCCTTGATTGGTCGCTGGTAAGTTGTGTTGCTTGCTCTTTTTTATTGGCCATTTTGAGTTCAGCGCACGACCTTCGCTTCTCGTTATCAGCTGCCTGGCATTACGTAAGTGCTCTACATTAGCTTTATTGCTTGTTTCTATTTACCGAACGTTTAGTAGATGGTCGATACGGACTCCTTGCAGGTGGTGATATTTGTATACCATTCTGTGCCGAGTCGTTCTAAGGATAATTAAAAGCTTTTACAACAAAGACCTGATCGAGAAGAAGAAAAAAAAGTCGAGTGAGGAAAAGCTTTGCCATCTCACGTCCAGGTTGTCTCAATCCCGCAATAAACAGTCGATCTTGTGGTCTTTTATAACCACGTTGTCGTGCCGTATTTTAGAGGGTCATTCTGCAACTGGTCATTAGCAACTGTTTTCCCTTTCCATATTAGTAAGACATTAGATTATTGGTTAATAGAATCCGTTTTGCAATGTCGTAAGATGTCAAGGGAAGGCGTGATTGGTCAAGACCCGCCCATGGTGGATGACGGGTCAGTAGGTGATTGGTGGTCCACGGCAACCAATCGGGAAGGGAAGACGGTCAACCCGGGAAGAGGCGAGTCTCCTTCCACCGTAACATATGCAAAGTACATGCTGCCACCGCGCGCTCGGCCCTTGCTGTAATCTCTGATGTTAAACAACAAAATAATTATTTAGAAGCAACGATGGGCTTCGGAGGGTGGAGGGAAGAGATTTAGGTTCAAGATAAGGAGAATAATAGAGAAGGATGTGGAAAAGATACTGAGAAGAAAAGAAGGACAATCAATATTGTTTGATAGCCGCCTTCTCTGAGATCGCACACGTGTGTACTATCTTCTGAATTGTTACGCTATTTCCAGATGCATCATTTGCGCAGTCATATATTGCAAAGAACAAAAACTGCAGTTGATAGCCTTACATTCGCAATTCAGTCACGTGATATGTGACGTCCCAAGGGGAGAATGCGAGTAATGGAGAACCTGCAAGGATGAGCAGCAAGTGGTTGCTTAATGATTGTTTATGATTACAGAAATAACGGATGCAATCATACTCCGAACGTGAAGATTTTTTACGATGAAGGAGAATCGCCTTTATCAAGATGAGGGAAGGTGAAACCAAGAACGCGTGGTAAGATAGACTATTATCGTTTTTTGTTTCCCTGCGCGAATTCGAAAACGCGAAATGGCGCGAAAATTGTAGTCTTACTCTACGGTCACTGAAAAGGATTGATATGCGGGTTTATATTTATGGGCGTCTTAATCGGCGGTTCTCGCAGGATATGCTGCCATCACGTAATGCCCGAATATGGACATGACCGTAGAAAAAGTAGATCTCTTTCTAATTTTACTGCCCCGTAAACACAGCGGAGATGCTATCAAGCGCCGTTGTCGGATAACACGTACGCGGCGTAATATATACCTGTACGCTGCTTTGAATTCCGTATGAAGTACTTTTATGCTCGAAAAAAGGCTGTATAGATTTGTTTATATTCTTTGTGGAGTGAGAAGGATCAACAACTGCTAAACCTTCACTTTGGAGGGCTGTTTTTACATAGTTTTTGAACTTCATATTATTCTATTTTAGAAACCTATTTTCATTACAGGAAATCTTTTCCAGGATGCAGATAGTCTTGTATGAATTTATTTTTGATAAAAGTTTTCGGAGAAGAATAAACATATGCATGATATTGAAGAGGAAAATGCTGTCTTTAGTGGGACTAGTAGCCACACCTCAAGCCGTAGATAGAAATACTTGATCTTTGATTAGATGCAAACCAGTATTTGTTGCGGTGTATTGCATTCGCCGGCTGACGGTTACTAGCTGTGAACATATCTTCTTACGATGGAAAACAAGTGACTGGAGCTGATTTGCTGACGTTTATCAACGCGAGCTGCAATAGTCCCGTACCCGAACTTGCTTCGAGTACACGTGATGCCGATACCATCTCGATAGCACATATGGTAACAGGGACAAAGCTGTAAGGTATGCGACTAAACAATTGTGAAGATTCTCAGGTGGCAGTGACCCAAGCTTTTAGCAACGCAGTGACGGCAGAATTCCAATAAATACTTCCCTGGCCGAGCCGAGCCGAGCCTCACAGGCCGGAGCCGCTGTGGTGACGAGCAGTGTTCGATGCACGGCCACCTCTAATAACTTGTTGATTACCAAACAAGTTGTTGCCGAGGCAATTAGGCGCCAACGAGCAGTTGTTGCTGTTTGAGGCTTTTATTCGGCGTACGAACACCTTAATTATACAGGTCGTTTGCTTCTCTAATGGTACTGAAGAACAAGCAATGAAAGTGGCAACTACCTTATTTGAGGGCAATTAGTTACCACAAGCACACAAGATAACACCTGTGTGTGTGTGTGTGTGTGTGTGTGTGTGTGTGTGTGTGTGTGTGTGTGTGTGTGTGTGTGTGTGTGTGTGTGTGTGTGTGTGTGTGTGTGTGTGTGTGTGTGTGTGTGTGTGTGTGTGTGTGTGTGTTAGAGAGAGATGAATGCGTATGCAAAGCGTTTGCAGGAGTGTTGGTTCGTGCAAGATGGAGAGAGAGAGAGAGAGAGAGAGAGAGAGAGAGAGAGAGAGAGAGAGAGAGAGAGAGAGAGACTCTAAGACGCCTCACATGCACAAGCAACAGAGATGGAAAAAACTCCCTACTCGGTCTCAGAAATAGAAATAGAACATACTTTGATTACCGGACCCATCACAATACCGGGTGACCATCAGGGAAAAAAGGCGAGAAAAAAGAAGGCCTTGACAGCTGAGCTAATCTCTTGGCGTAAGATTAATGGCCTAAGATATTAGAATCAATGACGAACGAACCAGTGAGATTCTCATAAGAGTGCTAATGGCTGATGCTGATTCCTTTTTTTTCCTTGCAGGTGCGTGTGTAATGGATGCCGTGTGTTCGAAAGGGGATTAAGTGTAGCGAACGCCAATATTCCGTAAGTTAAAACGTTGGATTTCTCGTCTTGTTTCTCTCTCTCTCTCTCTCTCTCTCTCTCTCTCTCTCTCTCTCTCTCTCTCTCTCTCTCTCTCTCTCTCTCTACCTCTACCTCAAAAACTTGATTTGAAAAATAAGAGTCGTTTTTAGTTCGGATTATTTCATTTCTAATACAATGCCTGATTTTTCTTTTATCTTTTTCTTCCCAACTCCATTCGTCATTCGAAATATTTAGAACAAGTTTCGAAAGAGAATGGAAATGAGACGATAATTGCTTTCATTTTACATCATGATTTAATTGAGATGATAATTGCTGTGAGGATAATTCATGATTTTTGTTATTCTCTTTTTCTCTCTTCCTTGTATCCCCTTTCCTCTCTTGGTTATTAGCGTCATAACTGTTATAATTGCCTTCTTCCCCGCCATCAAGCATGCAGGTTCAGGTTCCATTGGGCCCGGGGCGATTGTCACTGTGATGGATGTCTCACCTGAGGGGAGGAAAGCATTTCTTACGCTCCTTCGCTCACCCTAATCTCGCCCTTTGCGCTTACAACTCGGGTCTTTCCTGATCACTGAATCTCACCCTTCACGCTCACAACTCGGCCTGTAGTGATCATTGAATCTCACCTTCACACTTACAACTCGGCCTGTAGTGATCATTGAATCTCACCTTGTAAACTTCTAGCACGGTCTGCTTTGTTTACATCTCACCCTTCTTCACTTAGAACTCGATCTGCCCTATTCACTGTACACTTACAACTCGGCCTGCAGTGATCACCCAATCTTACCCTTCGCACTGACAACTCGGCCTGCCCTTGTTCACTTCACTCTGGCCATCCTTCTTCGCATATCACGCTAATCTTCCGCCCTTTTAGGATCACACACGCACACCCTTTTGACAGCCTTTTTGCCGTAGAACCTTCACTCATACCTTTATCCCATTCTACGTTAAGTTATATTAGTGTGTGTGTTTGTGTGTGTCTGTCTGTGTGTGTACGTACGTGTACGTACCCAGCGCCCCGGCCGCGTGGACCACTACACCGGCGCCACAATTAAGCGGGTGGAGCCAATGCTAATTGTACGTTATTCAGCACTGAGGCGGCCTTTAATCACCCGTAACCCCGATAAGCTGCAGATAAGCTGGTCGTGATAGCCCAGGCCGCCTCTTGTTGGTCTCAGGCCGCACACATGCACACACGCATGCACGCACGCATGCACGCACTCGCCATGCTTTCTTGCTCACCTTGCTCTCTCTCTCTCTCTCTCTCTCTCTCTCTCTCTCTCTCTCTCTCTCTCTCTCTCTCTCTCTCTCTCTCTCTCTCTCTCTCTCTCTCTCTCTCTGTACATATGTGAGGATATATGTTTAGGTATATATGCATATGCATGTATTATTAATATATATGTATATATATACACACATACACACTCGCATGCATAAACGTATATATATAAGTAAATATGTGTATGTGTATCCCTCTCTCTATATATACATATATATGTATATATGTACATGTATATGTATATATATTTAAATATATACATATATATATATATATATATATATATATATATATATATATGCATAGATATAATTATATATATATATATATATATATATACACACACACACACACACACACACACACACACACACACACACACACACACACACACACACATATATATATATATATATATATATATATATATATATATATATAAACTTATACACACACACACACGTCTACATGCACGTATATATTTGAGTATCACATTTTCACTTCTTTATTCGTCACAGCTGCACAAACGCCGATGAAAATTGAGGTTGAGTCGATTCAAAAACAAGAACAGATAGGCAGACAGACGAAAAGAGAATGCGAACAATTGCAAATAAAGAAGAATGAGAAGCATGGCGAAAAATAGACGCCAGAGAGAGAAATAAAAACTTCAGAAATAAAAAGAATAAAACGAAAAGAAATAAAACAATAGAGATTACACGTTTGGAAGGTCGCAGGGAATCGACAATTGGCCGCAGTGCCGTGAGTTCGTCGGCGGGCGCCACCGGAAAAAAAGAGTGAACTCCCTGTGGCACGACATCTCACCCCCCCACCCCCCCCCCCTCCCCCATTCCCTGCTCTCCCCTTTCCCGATTCCCGACCCTGAGTTCCTGGCTTGGCACCGGGTAACCCCCTCCCGTCTCCCCCCTCCCCCCCTTCCCCGAATCACCGCACTCCCCCCCCCCCCCCCCCCCTGGAGCCCCTTTGCCGATTCCCTCCCTCCTCCTCCTCCTCCCTCCTCCTCCTCCCCCGCACGCGAAGGCTCCATCACTTCAGCGTTGATATATAATCACATTCTGGTTTTATAAAACAAGATGACAAGGTTTGTATATTTCTGGTTCTGGGGACGGAGGAGGAGGGTGGCGGGAAGGAGTAGGAGGAAGGGGGTGGGAGAGAGAGGGGAGAAGGGGGAGGGGACTGGATGGGGCTGGACAGAGAGTGAGGGAGGGAGGAGGGAAGGAAAGGAGAGAGGAGACGGCGGAGTGGGATGGGGATAGAGGTAGGGAAGGAGTGAGGAAAGGAGGGGGGGGGGTGTAGAGGTAGGCTGAAAAAGAGCCAGAAGAGAAGGATAGAGAGAGAGAGAGGGGGAAGATGAGGTGGGGCTGGGAAGGTAAAGAGGAGGATGAGGAAGAGGAGGTGGGGTTGGGAAGGGAGGGAGGAATGGAGATGGAGGATAGAGAAGGAGGAAGAATAGGGGAAAGGAGAGTGGTGATAGAAGTTAAAAAAGGGAGAATTAAGATAAAAAAAAATGAAGATAGTAGAAAATAACGTAAACCTCGAGAAAATCAATATAAGAAGAGGAACGACAGAATGAGGGGAAGGGAAGGGAGACGGAGGAGTGGGGGCGGGGGAGAATAGAAACGAGAAGCAAGAGATTGAGTGTTCATAAGAGAGACAGATGGAGAAGGTACGAGAAGGCAGGGAGAGATGGGATTAAGGGGGGGGGGAGGGGGTTAAAGAGTGAACAGATAACAGGCCGCATGTGAATAAAGATAGGGTCTGGCGACGCAAAAGGATCACAGCACATTGCACTCGATGGCCATTGCCTTGATGACGGGGACTGCCCTGTTGTATAGTGGGTTGATCGGCCTGTTAGGGACTGCGTGCGTGTGTGGTTATCCCTTGATTGCCGTTGTTCTCGATTGCGATCTTTTGATTAAGATCATTTAATTTGTTTGTTTGTTTGAAGTGTCAGTTCGTGTTTTGATCTATGGGCGTTGATGTTAGTTCTCTCGGGCTGTTATTTGGGTGTTCTAATACACTCTGTTTGATCTTTTGATTGGGTTAATTTAATTTGATTGTTGGAGTGTCACTCTCTGTTTTAATCTATGGCGGTTGATGGTAGTTCTTTCGGGGTGTGATTTTGGTATTCTAATATACTTTGATCGATCTTAATCACGTTGATTGCTCTCACTTTGTACTTGATTGGTCAGCGCACGTTTGCTAATATTCGATAATTATAAAGCCTGATGGTGATGTTGATGTTGATGATTGCGACGTTCAAGGCCGAGTGCTATTGCAGCTGGGATCATCTCGGCCCATCTTGCCCCGAGAGTGACATAACAGCCATCATTGCAAGCAGGTGTATGTGTGCTTGCTTTGGCGGGTGATTAGTTTAGCGATTGTACGTGCTTGGTGAGGGGGTTCAGAGGTGCATGCTGTTTCTTTAGTGTGTATGTTTAGTAATGTTTGCGTGTGCATTAAAGTGTGTATGTGTTTGTATGATATATTTGTTCCATTCTGCCTCTGTGCGCGTACAGTCGGAAACGTGCCAAACTCTTGTGATTTTGTGATAGGGATGCGTGCTCTTGACCTTACATGAGTTCCATGCACCAGATCATGCAACGCCAGATATCAGTGGCCGAGGAGGAGGCAGTGTGTGATGTCCCCAGTATTGTGAAGTATTGTCAGTGTCAGAATCAGCATCGTCAGCGCTGAAGACCCGGAGGGCTGACAACTTGCTGGACGACGGGCGGTGGGAGGAGGGGTGGGTGCTTACAGCTCCAGCCAACATTCTTCCATAATTAACAAGATCACTCATCGCTAACGTCATCAAGAACCCACCAGCAGGAGCTTAATATCAATGCAGCTTACCGAGACTCAGCAGCATTTGCATAATCCGTCGACGAGCGGCCCACCGTCTCCCCGATTACACCGGCATGAACCCACCCTCGCGGAGCCCGGCTCAGAAATCGCGTCAGCAGGGACCGGCCATGACCTCGGCCTTGCCCATGGGAGCTCAGCATTTGTCCTGTCTACCTGTAAGGATTCGGCTTCAGTAAAGTGTGTCGGAAGGCATCCATCAGCAACACAATCTGCCAATCAGCACCTAACAACAAAACCCACCGACGGCACAACCCACCGGCAGGAACCCACCCTTCCCAAGCAACACGGACTCGCCTCACTGCTTGCTGCAACATCTCGTAACAAACAAACTCGCCGAAGTCGCGTTGATTTATCATTCCATTTGTCTGAAGTGGCGACAACTATAGATAAAAGCCGCGTGCGTATAAGGCAATCCCAAGCGTCAAAAAAAGAAACAAGTGAGCATCAACCTACACGATCAGGCCATCAGGCAGGATCAGAACCTACAAGTTTTGGTTCGGGAGCCGCCTTTGTCACACGCGGCGCCCTGGGATCCGACACACATTGCTCGACTTTATGCACGAGTCCAGACGACATCTTCCCTTTTTTTCCTTTACTCCCCTCTAGATCGATGCATAGTTTAGCAATGTTAATTCAGGATGACTCACGGACATGTGTCACTTTTGTCTCGTCGATAAAGGCTCGGATGATGAAGTGAGTTGATTCCCGAAGGAAGAAACTCGTCCGATTTCGTTCGCTTTTGTTTGAATAGTCTTGGCGGCGATTTTGGACTTAGCCAGGTGGTGGTCCGGAATGAATCGCGAACGCCAAGGTAGTTTGGTCCGTCGAACAGTAGGCATTTAGGTGGAATATCCCCTGTGCTCTTGAAAGATATTTCCGGACACACACGCACACACTCTTATCTACGATCGTCGATTAAAGCGGATATCATACAGAGTGTTGTCACTTACAAATGGAATCTGTGATTAGCTGTGAGGACGAGCTTAATCTTGTCGTTTATAATTGATCTTCTGAGGCGACGTAGGGACCAGGGGGTGACGGGATGTTTGCTTGTTTGCCTATTGAGACTGCGGGTTATTTTAGGGTGTGAGGGTGAGAGGTTATTTTCTCGACCTGGTAGAAAGATGCGGAAGAGGAGAGGGTGGAGCGAAGTGAGGAACGGAGGAAATGAAAGCACACAGAAAATGGCCATATAGATGTATGTAAGAAAGATAATAATGGTGATAACTAAGCCTAATGATTATAATAATAATGGTGATGATGAGAGGCACAGAGAGAGAGAAAGACAGACAAACAGACAGAAGAAGAAGATTATTGAGCGCACAGCCCAGGGCAACGACAGTACCGATGATACCAAATAGGGCGCCAGACATCAGCTCGAGGTTGTATGGGCGGCCCAGGTGGGGAAGGGGGGAGGGGTTGAAAGTAAGGAGGGAGGCGGGGCTACTACGCTCCGGCTGTCTGGCACAGGTGGTTGATGATAGCACCCATCTTTGTAGCAGATGAGTAACGCTTGCACTGGTTGGGTTTGATGTTTGGGTTTTGCTGTTGCGTTGTGGCTAGATGGCGCGGGTGGACGATTGATTTTTTTTTTGGGGGGGGGGGTAGAAGGAAGAGAAGAGGAGGTTGAGACGGAACTAAGATAACCATTAATTCGATGATATTGGCAATAGGGTTGTTGAGCATAATAGGTTAACACAGTAAGCTTGTGCAGACCAAGACACTGAAACACGTCAAAGTAAAAGAGTAAGTAGGGTAGGCACGGGCAGGTTGGGTCACGAGTATCCTAGCCCCAGGCAGGATGTTGGGCCAAGGGCATGCAGAGCCACTTCGAGGGCGTCCGGTAGATTGTAGGCTACCCGCACGGGAGCGAATTGAGAAAGATCGCGATAAGTATTACTTCGAGGTTCTTGCCGTGTCTCCCTCTTCTTCTGTCTCTCTTACTTTCAGTCTATTTCTCTCTATTTTATCTTTGTGCTCACCTTTTCCTTCTCGTTCTTTTTTTTCCATTTTCTGGCTTTCCTATCACCACCTCTGATTTGTTGTTCTTTCACTGATTTTATTGCGTCTCTTCCCACTCACATTGTGCCTTATTCTCAACCGACGTCATCCTCTCCTCTATCTCCTTTCTTTTCTTTTTTATATTTCATTTTCGTCAGCTCCCACTTCCTCTATTCCCGTCTCTCCAGTGCGTTATCACCCTGGTTCCTTTTTTCTCTCTCTTCCTCCATCTCTCATTTCGTCTCTTCCTCATCCTCTCCCTTTTCCTCCACCCTTCTCTCCTCTTCCTTCTCCTTCTCTTCCTCCGGCCCGAGGGTGACAGGAGGGTGACCCGGGCGTTCGCCAAGTTTACGAGTTCAGTGTTGTCTCGTCCCGACCTCAGTTGATGCTTGTTTATGTGGCATTGCAGTAGAGGCCGCTCGCCGGTGCCCCTCTGCTTTGTTTTTCTCGCTGAATATTGTTGTGTATCTCGTGTCTGTGGCGTCTTTATAGGCCCACTTCTTGCGTGTGCATGTGGTTTTATGTGGGTACGTGTAAGTGTGTAAGCTTGTGTTTAAGTGTTTTTGTTTGTTTACGTGCATGTATGTGGGGCTGTGCGTGTGTATGTGTGTGTGTGCGTGCGTGCACATACATGTATATGCAGATCTCATTGTTCATGTTTCTCGATCAGTGTGTGTTAAGTTGTGTATGTGTATGCATGCGGTTGCGGGTGTGTGTGTGCTCGTAAGTACAATTTGCATCCCAGTCTTCACCTCCAAGTTGTCTTCCTTAAGTGACTCGGCATGTATGGTAAAGCGTGCTTGGGGAAGTCATGCACGAGTACTCACGGCCGAGCGAGTCTTGTAATCAATAGATCGAGCTTGCTCTGGTCGGGCCGGGTCGAGTTTGGTTTCAGTACCTCTTTTTCTTTCTCTTTTTTTCT
>BOPN01001245.1:157500-165000 GCA_017312705.2 Penaeus japonicus
TCATCCCACCAATACGTGAAGTATTTTAAGATAGACTGTAGCTATATATTCATTATTTTCTTTACTTTGGAGGCTGGGGATCGAGTTGTTACGTTAATGTGTATATATATATATATATATATATATATATATATATATATATATATATATAACATTAATTACTGATATCTATCATTATCGCAAATGTAATTTTGATGTTGATAGTTATTGTCAAATGATAAACAAGACATTCATATAACAATACTGATAACAAAATTAAAAGTGATGATCATATCGGATTGATCCCTCCCACCACCCAAAAAAGAAAAGAAGAAAATAATGATAAACGTATAACTACAATCTCTTTTAAAATGGTTGAAGTGAAAGAAGGATAAGTAGACATGAAGGCGAAACCACGTCCGCCTAGTTCCCGAGAGGGATGTGAACGAGGAACCATAAGATTATCATTATTACCGGATTTTTTTTATTTATTGCGCTGCGTCTTATGGCTTTTATATTGGCTTCGTTTCATTATCATAATTATCATGGTTTTCTTTATCATAGAGTTCGGTGTTGTGATTATGTTCTTCGTTTGTTGTTTGTTGGTGTTGTTGTTGTTAAAATGTGTTTGTTTTATTATCTATATTTAGGATGAAGGGTATCACGATTTCGATTATGAAATTATCAAATGCTTTATTAGATTTATTCGCCTCATGTCTCCCTATCACCATCCCCCTGGCAACTCCATCCCCACCGCTTTTCAAAAATTGCCAATCATTATTAGCATGATGATTAGTAGCATCAACATTCCTCTCTCATTTTTACGTCATCATCCTCTCCTCCCTTTACCCTTCTATTTTCTCGCCTTCTTCCTTTTCTTCCCACCCCCTTCCCCTACCCCTTCTTCATCTCTTGTCTCTCCTCTGCCCTTCCTTTTCCATCCTTCCATTTCCCTTCCCCTTACGCTACCTAACCTTATTTTAGCTTCCTCTCCCCTCGCTTTCCTTCCCCTTTCCCCTTTCTTCTTTCCTTCCCATCCCTTCTCCTTTCCTCTTTCATTTCCATCTCTTTTTAATTTCCTCTTTCCTTCCCATCTCTTCCCCTTTCCTCTTTCCTTCCCATCTCTTCTCCTTTCCCCTCCCTTCCCCGTCCCCTTCCTCTCTATCTCTCTCTCACCCTCCTCCCTTCCTCTTGCAATGGCGTGACGGTACATATGTCCTCAGGGAAAGAGGAGAGACGAAGGGGGGGGGGAGGTTGCACCGTACGCCGTTGCCGTAGGCCTCATCTGGCGGAGTAGCGGCATCCTTGCAACATCCTAGCGAGAACTGTGTCCTTAGGGCTTAACAGGTTCGTGGAGGGAAGCGGGGAGGAAGGGAAGGGGAAGAGGAGGGAGGAGGAGCGAAGGACAAAGAATAAGAAGAAGAACATGAAGAAGAAGAAGGAAGAAGACTCATGAACAGTAGGAAAGAAATAAAGAAAACAAATAATAAAGAAAGGGCAAGACAAGAAAATGACAGTGATGATTAGAAGTTGACGTTGTAAACAGGAAGTGACATTGAACAAGAACGAAGGGGAAAAAAATAAAGCGAAACAGAAATAAATTGAATACAAAAACAACGATTAGAAAAAGAAACATCGCAACAAAGTAAGCAAGGCCTAGTGCACCAAAGACGAGAAAGGTTGCAAGACCAGATTGAGGTGTGGTTGTTGCAAGGTACTAGACGCCTGCAGGGTGGGAGTGGGGGTGAGGGTGAGGGTGGGAGACGAGGGTGGGGGTTGGGGGGGTTGGGGGCGCAAGGGTCAATGAAGGCTGATAGTATTTTTTCAATGGATAATTAAGGATGATAGAGAGATGTTGGATCGGCGAGCGTGATCAAAGGAGATGCGGACGCACGGCTGTTACGAGGGTATGGGTTTTAAAAGCCGCGGGAATAAGAGTGCGTGGGATCAGATAGCGCGAATTAAAAGAGTGAGGGGAGGAAGTAAGACGTTGATAACGATAAGAGAGGGACGTGGGAAGCAGGGGTTCCGAGGAAGGGCGGCCAGGGAAGGAAGGAGGATGTGGGGAAGGGTTTGAATGGCCGAGGGAGGAGGAGGCGGAGGCGGGGGTAGCCGAGACCTCGAGGGGGTGGGGCGGGTAGCGGGTATTTTGGCCCGGGTACTCGCAACGGGTTGGTAACGTTCCGGGTGCCTGCGGGTATGAGGGTGGGAGGGTGAACCGGAGGTGTACCCGAAAGGGGGGAGGGTATCGGCATTACCTGAAGGGGGGGGAGTACTCGAAAGAGGGGGAGGGTATCGGCATTACCTGAAGGGGGGAGGGGGTATGGGTGGAGTACCTGAAGGAGGGAGAAGGGTATGGGGGAGTACCCGAAATAAGGGGGAGGGTTATGTAGAGTAAGTACCTGAAGGAGGGGGAGGGTATGGGGGAATACCTGAAGGAGGAGAGGGGGAGGGGGGGGGAGGGGGGCGGGGCAGCAGTTATCTCTTACCACCCGAAGAGTACGAGAGTCTGATGACGTTGTAACGGGGAGAGTGTGTGCTGGATGTGATGCGTTTATGGTGATTGCCTTGCGTCGGTGATGGTGCGTCTGTTTCGAGTCTGGCGTGTCTCCGGTCGTTGCGGTGCGTCTATGGGAAACTGCGAGTCGTCAATGGTGGCACCGAAGCGTTTTTAGCGATCGGATGTGCCTTCTGGAATCGAGAAGAAAGCCATAGCGATGACCACAATAGTGACGCTGGGGAGGGTGACTCATTATCGTTGATTAGTTTTTCTATCAAGAGGAGGGAAAAAAATGATGATAGTATGGTGTGTATTAGATCGATTTTCTCGTGTCCTCTTTTTTTTGTTTTTTGTTTTTTTCTTCTTTCCACTGGTGCGGTTTTTTTTGTTCAGCTCCATATTTGCAGTGGTAGGATCTAAAGATGCCCCGAAGTATACTTATTTTCTTCCCAAGTACACGCACACACACACGCGAGCATTCATATCTATACGCACATGCACAAGTATAAGTTTACACACACACACACTCTCTCACACACACACACAAACACGCACACACACACACATACATACACACATACACACATACACACATACGAGCACTCACATCTACATGCACATGAACAAGTGTAAGTTCACATCACACACACGCTCGCGCGCGAGCACTCACATCTATACGCACATGCACAAGTATAAGTTCACAATCACACACACACACACACACACACACACACACACACACACACACACACACACACACACACACACACACACACACACACACACACACACACACACACACACACACACACACACACGGATCCGCACCAGCTCAAGCTCCGCACAATAACTAATTCATTCTTCATCTGTTTATCTGAAACGCCACATTTATTCACTGTTCCCTCCCCCTCTTCCCCTCCGCGAACCTTCTCCGGCTTTCACATCCTGTACTCCATTGTTATTTACATGTTTATACTCCATCCTCTCCCCTCTCCACCCTTCCCTCTCCCCTCTCCCTTACCCCTCTCCCTTCTCCCCTCTCCACCCTTCCTTCTTCCTTCTTCCCTCTCCACCCTTCCCTCTCCCTTCTCCCCTCTCCACCCTTCCCTCTCCCTTCTTCCCTCTCCACCCTTCCCTCTCCCTTCTCCCCTCTCCACCGTTCCTTCTCCCCTCTCCGCCCTTCCCTCTCCCCCCTCACGTTTCCTCTTCTGGCTCTCTTCTCCCATTCTACCACTCTTCATCCTCTTCTTCCCCCTGCCCCTCTTCCATTCTTCTTCCCCTTTTAACTCCTTCTCCCTTTTCCTACCCATTTACCCCCTTCCTTATTGCTCCCTTTCCCCTCTCCCCCAACTCTGATGTTCCAGTGTTGATATGTTTGAGTTTAAAATTGTTTATGTGTCAGTTGTTGTTTTTTTATCTACCGTTCTTTCTCCTGCACGTCTTCATGTCCTCTCTCTCTTCCTCTTCCTATTCTTTCTCTTCTTCTTCCTCCTCCTTCTCCCTTTCCTCTCCCTCCTCCTCTTTCTCCTCCTCCCTCCCTCCCTCCCCCAATGATGGTGCTCCTGACTTCCGAACCAAACATGGAATAAGTGAATTTCCAGTTTGCGGCCGAAGCTCTCCTTCGGGACGAACGAGATCTCGGCGATGGCGGAGGAGGTCATGACCCAGCGGGCGATTTTTCATTGCTTATTTCTTTATTTTGCTTGAATTTCTTGTGTGTTCAATTGGCGTTCATTTCTGTTCTATGTTTGTCTTATATGAAAACATACAGGTAGATATATGCGTTCATAGGCGCTCACAAGCACGCATACACGCACATGCACACGCACGCGAACACGCACGCGCACACACGCACAGGCACACACACACGCACACGCACACACACACACACACACACACACACACACACACACACACACACACACACACACACACACACACACACACACACACACACACACACACACACACACACACACACACACAGCTTATAGAATTTCATCAATTCATTTAAACATCAACAACTATGAAACCATATGCAAAGGAATACGGGAATAACAAAAATTGCGATAAGTAAAATGAAAGCAGATAAGAACCAGCAGCGATGACACAGGAAGGCAAAAGTGGAAAAGGAGGCGATGGGGGGGGGGGGTGTCAGTCCATTGTGATGTGGACTTCGATAAACACGGCGCGGCGAGACAGGGTCAGGCAGGGTTAAGGCTCTGTTACGGTTTTTTCCTGTGTTATTTATTTTGTCTGTTTTCTGGGAAGAGAGGAGTGGAAGAAGGGGGTGAAATAGGTATAAGAAAGGTTAGAGAGAGTAGGTGGAAGATGGGGAGGAGGAGGAGGTGGAACAGAAGGAGAGGAAGAAAGAGGCGCAGCGAGGAAAATAAACAGTGGGGAAAGAGTGATGTGGGAGAGAAAACACACGTCGCATAAATCAAACGAAGAAAAACAACAAAGAAGATAAAAACAATGGAGAGACATTAAAGAACAATAAAATACAAAACAAAATGAGAGAGAAGGGTGGAAAGAGAAAAAAGAAAGAGAAAACAATAGACAAGAAAAGAAGAAGAAGAAGAAAAATCTACAAGAGGCGGTGCACAATGGCCGTAAATCCCGGTCGTGTAATGGTGTAGAGAACAACAATGAACAACACAACACCTATTTGCATTAATCGTTTATCTCACGCGCTTATAGTGAGGAATTTCTCCCTCCTTCATCGCAGGACAATGAAATATCTCCTGATCGACGCTGTAGATAGAGATAGACAATTTGTTAATGGTGCGTACCTAGCTCGTTTTATGTTGATTTATGCCTGTGAAACTAAAGCCCGCGAGATGGAGATAATTTTTTATGCATCCTTTTCTCAGAAGTGTGTTTGTCTGGGGTTTACTTTATATATATTATTATTGTTTTCGTTGTTGTGTGATTTTCACCATCACCATCACTCCTTCATCATTATTAATATCATTTCTGTTCTACATTTATTGTGTCTTAACCGAAAATGCTGCGAGATGTGCATATATATATCGAGTCCCTTTCTTATGGAAATTGGAAACCCAAACTACACTCTCTGTCCTGGAAGGAAGCCGTCAGTCACAGCTTGTTGAGTGCGAGGTCAGAGGGACGATTGCAGCAATTTCTGGTAAAAAATGATGACATTCTTCACTTACGTTGTTTTGAGAAGGAGCGAGAATAAAGAGGAGAAAAGAAAACGGAAACTTAAAACGCGCACTTCAGCGGTTTGTAAAGTAAAGTGGTAGTTTGGTAGTTTATGTTCTTAGTATGATATTCGGTTTATATATATATATATATATATATATATATATATATATATATATATATATATATATATATATGTATGTATGTATGTATGTATGTTTGTATGTACACACACACACACACACACACACACACACAGTGTGTGTGTGTGTGTGTGTGTGCGTGTGTATGTATGTATGTATGTATGTATGTGTGTATGTATGTGTATATGTTTTCGTTTTTTCTACAATTTGTTCATCTTGTTCTTCGTTATTTACCCTTGTTCATCTTCGTCTCTTCTTTTTCTTGTTCTTATTCTTCTTTCTTTGTCTTCTCTCGGTATTTTTTGCGGTTGTGGATTTTGGACATGCGAAGGGTATGCGAACATGGGATATTTTTTTCGCCTCGAGGAGTCATTTTTGCACTATTTTTTTCTCTTTCCTTTCATCATTTCTTCTCTCTCTCCTTTGGCCCTTTACCATTGTTCTTCGCACTGCAATTTCTGATGGAGATTCGGCTCTTAATCACGAAAACTTTATGATAATGATTTCGCCGCTATTCTCTCCTTGAAGACTCTATCATCACTTCGTAAGTTCTTGTGTGGGAAGTGCAAATAACCGCCACAAACTGCGTATCAGGAAGGTGTCATACACGATCTCAAATTGGCCAATTGAACTAGTAAAATAATACTCATAGATGTTCCCAGCACGAAGTTTGTCAGGACTGTTATGTTATACATTGGTTTAGCGGTCAGTGAAGTGTTAATATTTGGACACAAAACACAAGAGACTGCGGGTTTGTTTGGGCATCTGCATGTGGCATGGGCAGCGAGGGAGCCGTTAACCCGCGTATTCTTGTGCCTTTTTTTCGTTTTTATTTTCCTCTTTTATGTTTTCGGGGATGTCTCCTTGTTTTTATTTATTTATTTACTTTCCTTTTTTTAGGAGGGGTCAGGGGTCTTGTTTGTTTTGTTTACTTCATGCGTCTCTTCCTTTTAGATCTAAAGTCTTCTTTATCTCTTTCTTTGTCTCTCTGCATCTCTCTTTCCTCTCCTCCCCATGCACTCTTTCTATCTATCTACCTGTCAAATCTATTGTGCTCCAAATCCTCTCTGAAAAAAACACGGTATTGCAAGGGGAAACAAAGATAAAGGGCAATATAGAGACACGGAGAAGAAGAAGGAAGGAAGAAAGAGCAGGAGGTACATGTCTGCAGTGTAAACAGACAGCCCGCGAGACCAGTGACCGTGGCAGTGAGAGTGGCCGCGGGAGAGAATTTTCACTGTCGATGAGGTGGACTGTGCAGTGGATAGGGGAGGGGCAGGGGAGGAGGGTAAGGGAGGGGGGACTGGAGATCGAGAGTGGGGAGAGGATGGGGCCAGCCAGGGGAGGGGAAGAGCTAGGGATTGTGGCTGGGGAGGAATGGGGGTCTGGGGATTCAAAAGGAGGAGAGGGGACCATAAGAGAGCAGAAGAGGAGGAAGAGAAGGAGGAGGAGGAGTGAGAGTAAAAGAAGGAGATGAAGAGGTCGATTACTAATAGTTTTGTGTTGCTAGAGAAAACAGGGGAGGGGTAGGGAGAGGGGGAGAGGGATAGCGGGTTTGGCTCCTTCGGGTGCTGAGTTCTTCCGAATTTTCTTTCTCTATTTGTTCTTCGCTCAAGTTCTCTCTTGTCTTTTCTCTCTCTTCTCTGTCATTTTTCTACATTATCTGTTTACCATCTTCATTGCTATTAGCCGTAATAGCAGTCATATCTTTAT
>BOPN01001245.1:167500-170000 GCA_017312705.2 Penaeus japonicus
CCCTCTCTCTTTCACTCCCCCCCTCACTCTTTCACTCCCTCCTTCCCTCACTCACTCTCTCTCAACTCTGTCTTCCCCCACCCTTTCCCTCTCTCTCATTCCCTTCTCCATCTCGCCTACCCCCCCCCCCTCCCTCCCGCCTCCCACCTCCCTTTCCCTCTCTCTCATAGTACACCGTGACGTCGAAGCCCCCCCCCTCTCCCTCCCTCCCTCCCTCGATCACGTTTTGTTTGCTCGGGAATAACTTGCGCATCTTCAGCCGGACCTGCGACTATAATACATGCTGAGGAGGAGGGGGAGGAGGGGGGAGGAGGGGGGAGGAGGGGAAGGGGAGGGGGGTAATTGCCTTCTTGCTTTTTCTCTCTCTTGCTTCCTCTCTTGCTTTGTTTTTTCTTTGTTGTTTTTTAATTCGATATTTTTTTTCTTTCTTGAATGGGTATTTGGATAGATTATTTTCGCAGGGCTTTGCGGAGGTGTGAGGGTATTTGGTTCCTGCTTTTTGTATTTACTTATTTTTCTGTTCTCTCTCTCTCTCTCTCTCTCTCTCTCTCTCTCTCTCTCTCTCTCTCTCTCTCTCTCTCTCTCTCTCTCTCTCTCTCTCTCTGAATTTCCATTCTTCGTCTCCTCCACTCCTCTCCTCCACTCTTACTCACCTCCTCCCTCCCTCCCTTCTTCCTTCCCTCCCTCCTTCCCTCCCTCCCTCCCTCCCTTCTTCCCTCTCTCCCTACCTCCCTCCCACCTCACCCCCTCACCCCTACCTGATTCCCGGGGATTTAGGAGAGAAATGGGGAGCGGTTTAGAGATGGCCCAGGCAGAGATCTTAAGGCTAATGCTTATTGTCAGCGAAGTCCAAAGTGTCTTGCCTTTGGGAGTAGGAGTAAGCAAAAAAAAAAGAAGAAGTTGAATGTGGCGGCTACGATGGAGGAAGAGGAGGAAGAGGAAGAAAAGGAGGAAGAGGAGGAAAATGAGGAAGAGGGACGAGAGAGATGAGGATGAAAATGAGGATGAAAATTGTGTAACTGGGAAAAAAATAGAGCAAGGATTATTAGTAGGAATTGAAGGTGGTGTCGGAGGAGGAGAAGAAAGGGAGGAAGGAAATGAAGAGGTGAGGTGGATTCGCAGGAGGAAAATTAAAAAAGAAATAAAAGAATGATATAAATTTGTATGTATATATATATATATATATATATATATATATATATATATATATATATATATATATATACATAGATAGATAGATAGATAAATAGACTGAGAGAGAGAGGTAGATAGATGTGTGTGTGTGTGTGTGTGTGTGTGTGTGTGTGTGTGTGTGTGTGTGTGTGTGTGTGTGTGTGTGTGTGTGCATGTCTATGTATGTATTTATGTATGTATGTATGTACGTACGTACGTACGTATGTATAATAGTACTGGAAGAACCAATAGTATTTTTGAGAAAAATAAAACGAGCGTTAAATAGACGAATATCAAAGACTTAAGGTCATATAAAAATAAGAAAGAAGTATAAGAAGCCAAAATATTAAAGAGACCACAAAACAAAACTCCCCAAACACCCAAGAAATGAGAAAATGATATAAAATAAAGATAACAATGAAAAAAAAAGGCATCACAATAAGATAAAAGAAGAAATAATGAAAGAATCACAAAGGAAAGATAAGGAGAGAATGATAATCAAAGAGTAGAGAAGGATGATTGTCATGTAACTCTCGGGTGTCCAAGGAACCTGCAATCTGTCTCAAGAAGCCGCCCTTACACTCACTCTCTCTGCCGAACGCCCATTCAGGAAACTCGTGGCTCGTATCATATTATAACGGGGACGATAAAGGGGATCTTATCGCGGGAAATTTAATATGGGCTGGTGCAGTGTCCGTTGAAAAATGCGCCGGCTCGGGATGGGTTAATTGCTTGGGTAAACTTCATGCAGTGCCCGGTTCTTGAGATAAAAGATTTGCGAGCACACAGGCACACTTTTTACGCCTTCAACGAAACACACACGATTCGCAAATTTTGGTTAGATCTGTTTCCCCCTTTGGTGCGTCCATCTCTTACTTCCATTCCCCCCTCCCCACCCCAGATCTCGCTGGAAGGGTTACGTAACGACCAATATATGTTTTCTAGTCGTTCTTGTGTCGATAACTCGGCCAGCCAGCTTCAAACTCGATATTGTATATCCTTCTGTCCTGCCAGCAATACACCTGTCGGCTTTCGTCTTAATGCAGGGCCCGGTTCTCGAGATGATAGAAATAATGAATAAACACACACGCACTCACACACAGACACACACACACACACGCACACGCAGACGCACACACACACACATACAGCTGATTTATAGGTATATGATAATAGTAATGACCGTAATGATAATGATGTAACGTACAATCATGCCAGGAAATAGATCATGCGAGATTATGTAATGATAACTATAATGAACATGCATTTCCGGCGTTTGGGCTTCCGTGCGGGGCATATAGACAACAGAAAACATAAATGCAAAGAA
>BOPN01001245.1:180000-185000 GCA_017312705.2 Penaeus japonicus
GGCGGCCGTAAACAATAGCCTGAGGCGGTACAAGAAACGTTTATTAGCCGTAGCGGTCAATACTGCCCTCCCAGCGGTCGGTACTAGCCTTCAAGCAGTGTCTTCATAGAACCAGCGAGAGTTTTAAGCATATTTCTTCTGGCTGGAGATAGAGCAGCCATAGCCTAGTCTTGCGGTGTTGGTGCGAGTCGTCTGTCCCATGAGCCGATGGTCGAGGTACCTCAGCCCTGTGATCACGGCAGCGTCCATGTGGTTGAGGTTTATGGTGTTTGCGAAGTAGAGTATGAATAGTGTGGTGAAGCTGTGGTGTTCTGTCCCAACCTGTGGTGGTGTGACTTCATCCATGAGGTGTTGGCAATTCAGCTCCGTGGTAGACGTGTTATGTTTACTGCCGAGATGGTGCCTTTGATGTTAACAATTATGTTGTCGCCGCAATACTTGTGTTGCATGAGGAGTGTTGTCTCGGACTTTAAGGACAACCAGAATGGCCGCATGACCGCAGCCTCTGCATAATATTACCACCGAATTGGTCAGCTTGCGAAGATAAAACACTGAGGATGGACTTGCGTGCCGGAGTCCAACAGCGTGTCATTGGCCCGTCGACGACCCACGCCTTTCTTTGGATCGCTCCATTCTTCGAGCATTTCCAAGTCGGGTTCTTGTAAATAATGACTCCACCGCCGGGAGGGAGGCTGGCTGCCCAAAGCGTCGCGTGCGAGCGACGACCGCCGGCCGGTGTTTGACTCCTCGGAGGGCTAGGCAGGGAACTTCAGTGTCGACTGAAGACCCTTGGCTTAAACAGGCAGCGCGGACCATATCCAAAAGCCGCGTGGGAGGTCCGCTTGTTCATTTATTCCGTCAAATGGTCTTTCAGGCCTTAAATGCGATTCGCAACTGATTCGAAAACAATGTGAAAGACCCTGAATTTGCGAGGAGAGAACCGATCCGAAACCGGACGGTAAAGAAGGCCAACAAAGAAGAGCCTGCCGATAAGCTGCGCCCCAAGATGGCAGAGAACAACAACCTGGAAGAGTCGAGGAGCCCAAGAGGACACGCGATGGTCCGCCATTAAAGAAATCGCCTTTGGTTTACAAATATTTCTCTTTGTGTCAGAATAGAGGCCGTGCGTGCGAAAGAGCATGTGATCATATTCATTTATGACTTCGCTTTTCATCGCGGGCGAGATGGCGCTTGTTCCGACGCCTCGTAATTTTGTGCGGAATAATGCAAAATTGTTGGCCCACGTGCGAGGGATCTCTCCGTTCTTGCTCTTCTCTTTTTTCCTCTACCCTTTTCTTTTGTCTTTATTCTATTCTCTTTGAATGCATTTCCCCTGCTTTTTTAGCCGTATTTTAGTTTGTTTGCTCGTTTTTCTTGTTTGTCTTGTTTTTTCTCATTTCAGGTACTCTCGTCCCACTCCACATCTCTCTCTCTCTCTCTCTCTCTCTCTCTCTCTCTCTCTCTCTCTCTCTCTCTCTCTCTCTCTCTCTCTCTCTCTCTCTCTCTCTCTCTCTCTCTCTCTCTCTCTCTCCACACCTTCTTGCATCCACTTCCACAAAGGAAAACCCGGAAATCGTTACCCTTTGCTGCATTTTTTTTGTGGAGAATAGTCACAGTTGTAATACTATTGTGATATGGTTACGGGCGCACGTGCTCTCTTATGGGGAGGAAGGGGGTGGTTATGGGAAATGAACAATGGAAAGAAGAGGGAGAGAGGAAGAGAAAGGGCGTGAGAAGGAGGGAGAGAGAAGGAGAGGGAGGGAGGGAGGGAGAGAAAGAGGAGAGAGGAAGGTCTTAGTCCCTCTTTGGGTTAATATATATTTTATAAAACCTTACAGCTATGTCAACATGTTGAAATATATACAGAAAAAAAGCAGGATTAATCACGAGCATATAGAGTTAAATGTTTACATATTAGGAAAGCGATATAACAGTATGAATTAACGCCCTCAGCATGCTAAGTCCTCAGACGAGAGAGAGAGAGGGAGAGAGAGAGAGAGAGAGAGAGAGAGAGAGAGAGAGAGAGAGAGAGAGAGAGAGAGAGAGAGAGAGAGAGAGAGAGAGAGAGACAGAGAGGGAGATAGGGAGAGGTTAAAGGAGAGAGAGAGGTTGAAGGAGAGGGAGAGAGGGAGGGAGAGAAAGAGAAAGAGAGAGAGAATAGAAAAAAATAAGAGTGACAGTAAAAGTAAGAGTTATGGAAAATTTGATGATGAAAATATGAACATGGAGTCAATATAAAAAAAAAAGGAAATAACAAGAGAGAATGGAAACAAAGGGAAGGATCCAATAGAAAAAAAGGAAACCACGCAAAACAGCTTGAGGTGCCATTACGGAAAGAACAGGTTCAAAAAGAGAGAAAAAGAAAGAAAACAAAAAAAGGAATACAAATTGTTTAAAAAAAGAGAATTAGATGTTAGGGATGAAAAAGAACAGTACGTAGAATAAGATTAAATAAGAATAGAAAATAGCGGGGGGCAAAATGGCTTTGACCGAATGTGAAGAAACAAAAGAATATCGAAGAACTTAACTTGATGGTAGAACATTCTTTAAGATGTGTTGAATTTTTTTTAAAGAATCAACCTTTTCTTCTGTGATCGATGCGGTGTGGATTGCGTGTTAATTGCAAGGAGGAATGTAAATTGCAAATGTTTAACCGTCAGGGAGAGAGTGGGAGGGGGGGGGGGGTACCATCATGCCCGAGTTTATACAGTAATCATTGGACTTTTATAAATGGTTGGAAAACTGAAAAGAATGTGTATGTTTTGTAGTTTCTCATTTTCGAACATCTGTGCATTGTATATAATCTGGGAATTTCTTGCCGTGATATTGCGCGATGTATTTCTTTCAAAGGAAAACAAAGAAGCAAGTGAAGATGGTCAGTCCTCAAGGCTGAACATTGCGAGAATTAAGCACAATATTATTGGTTATGCTTTCTTTTATTTTTTGTTTTATTATTATAATGCCCTTCACTACTCGAAACCGACGAGGAATTAATCTAGCAGCGACGACGACGATACGTTAACGACTTGTAAGAACATCATCACCATAATCACCACCACTACCACCATCACCACCACCCGCCATCACCACCACTACCACCACCATCACCACCACCATTATCACCATCACCACCACCACCACCGACCGCCTGAGCATCCTCCTCCTCTCCCGTCCTGTGAGCGCCACAGCCTCCCTCCCAAGACGCTAATGGAAATCAAGGAAGTCCTCCATCTCAGGTGTGATTAGCGAGGTCATTAGGCGGACGGGCGGGAAGGCAAGTGACTCGTAATGCGGCCCATTAGGCGAACGAAGACACCTCCAGCAGGCGACGTTGAAGGTGATGGTTTTATTAGCAGGCGGAGAGAAGTCGTTTTGGGAAAGGAGGGGAGGGGGAGGGGGAGGGGGAGGAGAAAGGAGAGAGGGGAAGGAGGAAGGGGAAAGGAGAGAGGGGAGGGGAGGGGAGGGGGAAAGGGGAAAGGAGAGAAGGGAGATGGGAGAGGGGGAGGGGAAAGGAGAGAAGGGAGAGGGGTGTGGAGAGAGGGGAGAGGGGGAGGGGAAAGCTGAGAGGGGAAGGGGGATGGAGAGGGGAGAGGGCAGGGAGGGAAAAGGAGAGAGGGGAGGGAGGAAGGGAAAGGATAGGGCGGAGGGGAGAGGGACCACGAGGAAGCATTTAACTCGAAGGCGAGGTAGCGTCTTTGATCGGGTAAGTGATTTCGATAAGATATTAGATCCTTCGCCCCGAGAGACCTGGTCACGGAGGCGGTAATATAAGAGGTGAACTTTTAAGGGAGCAGAGGTGATTACCCGGGCCCTGGGGTGGACGGGGAGGGGCAAGGGGGGCAGGGAGGGGAAAAGGGGGGGGCGAGGAAGGGCAGAGGGAGGGAGGAGAGGTTGAGGGTGATCTGGTCTCGTAAGTTGTAAGTCTCGACACGCATGGGACGTTTATGGGAGGATTTTTGCTATATGACAGGTAGCGAATTGGAAAACGTGCCTTGGGAGCTCTGGCTCACGCACAAACACACACGCATGTTCGAACGCAAGCACACACACACATACACACACACTCACTCTCTCTCTCTCTCTCTCTCTCTCTCTCTCTCTGTGTGTGTGTCCCTCCCTCCCTTCCTCCCTCCCTCCCTCCCTCCCTCCTTCCCCTTCCCATTTCCCTCCTTTCCCCTCCCTTCCTGTTCTCCTCCCTCCCTCCTCCCCTACCCCTTTCGCTCCCTCACGCGCATTAGCCCGCCGACCAGGCAAGCTGCCCTCGCGACGGGCATCCCCGCCTCGGCAATCAGAACGTCCCCCGCACCTGATAAGCGGCCGCGTCTCTCAGACCAAAGGTGGCGGCGGCGGAGTGCTCGCTCGAGGTCTACACTATTAAGACCGACGATTCTCTCTCTCTCTCTCTCTCTCTCTCTCTCTCTCTCTCTCTCTCTCTCTCTCGCACTCGCTCCGGCCATTGTTTATCGAGAGGTTGATACGGCATTGTGGACCGACGTAAGGCTCTTGTCTCTCACGGGGTGACTCGACCAAATTTCACGATGTTGTAAATACAGGTTGCGGAGGGATATGTGTGTGAGGGGGGGGGGGGAGAAGGCAAAAATAGAAGAAGAAAAAAGGAGAAACGGATCAAGTCGCGATAAATTGCGTGTATCATACTCATCATGGGAAATAAAACAAGGAACGACTCAAACTCGTATTTGGACAAATGAAGATGCGCTCCAGCAGGTTTCGGGTCTTGCAACTTCTTAAGGAGTTTGAAGATAATCTGATCTAAGATAATGGCTCTAGAATTCGAGGATCTCCTCGAGAAAGAAAAAAAAACTGTAATACTTACCTTTGGAGATTCACACTCAGGTTCTTCGTTACATAATCTACCCTTTCGCTTCCCTTGCCATCGGGTTCTTGTCACGGGAAGTTGTTTTTCTCAACCGCACAATATCCACCGGTGGCTAGTAGATATCTAAATTTGTATCTATATATATCTGAATCTAAAGGCCTCT
>BOPN01001245.1:190000-205000 GCA_017312705.2 Penaeus japonicus
ACAAACAACACTAGCATTCCTCCTTGTTCCCAGCAGTTAAAAAACGTCCAGAGAAAGTACATCTCAATGAATGATTCGGAACCAAAGTCATTATGCAAATGACCAGGCGAGAAACAAGCGGCGGGGAGTTTTGTGTCGACGAATGATGGGGCGGAGCGTGGCAGCCACATCATCGGCTCGTGTGCGTGTGTGTGCGTATGTGCTTGTGTATATATTTCTTGATATGTATGTATGGATTTCACTATGTGTATATTTTTGTATGTGTACGTGTATTTGCGTGCATGTATTATATAAAAAAAATGTGATATCTACATATATCTATTTATGTTTGGTATACCTGGTATAAAATATAGAAAATGTATAAGTGCGTACAACGTGCTGAAGAACACACAGATATCTATATATTCTTTCCTTTCCATCTATATCTTGGTCTTCCTTCGTCGTCCTTTTAGCGTGTGTTAACGCATCCTCGGGTTCCTTCGGAGAATGTCTCGGCTTGTCTGTCGAGCCCCAAATCAGTTCAAGAAAGTCCGCTCCGCTTTCTCCTTCCGTGATCGCTCATTCCCAGACACTTGGAAGAGGTTTTGTATTCGATTAGCAGCTGATGAATTTGGCCCTTGTTGAAGAGGGGGATTTCCCTTTTCTTCTCTTTGTAATGTCGCTGTTACTGTTTATTCCTCGGTGTTATCATATCACTATCAACTTCTGTCTGAAGATATGAAATGATTTCACACAACGCCGTAATATTGATATGGTGAGCAATCAGTAACTATGACTATAGTACCGACTGTGGTATGGTGACCAGTAAGCACCATGGACTGTCACCACAATACTAACTAAAGTATCACGTACCAGTATGATGAGTACTCAGCACCACTCACTATCATCGTAATACCGATTATGATATAATATCCAGTCGGCAGCTCTATTATCATAATATAAACTAAAGTATGGTGCCCAGTCAACATCCCACACCATCACTGTCAGCCTCATAAGATCAAGATCACCGCCACAGCCACACTACAACCGTCAACACCATGATATCAGGTGTATCATAGCGCCCGCGGGTGTTATATCGAGTGTGTATCATGTAGAGAAGACATTCAAAAGGTAGGCCTATCAACCATGTATCTGGGGTAGGCCCACGGACGTCTTGAAGACTCCCCCCCACCCCCCAGTCTCCCTTCTACTAGAGGTTCTTTTAGTCATTTAAAAGATTAGATCAGAGGCTCGGGGAGTGGGGGGGGGGGGGGATCCTCGCATGGTATTTTTTTTCTCTCTTTTTTTTCTTTTAATGTTTTGGAAAAAGATGTGTGTGTTGATAAGTGATTGTTTGTGAATGGAGTGGAATATTGCGTTTGGTGTCTGTAGGAAAAGTGATGAATGTGGAAGGAAACGAGAGAGAAAGCGCGAAGGTGATGGAATCGTGTTTATTTTGAGAGAAATGAAAAAAAAAAATGAATAAATAGGTCGTAAAAAAGAAAAAAAATATAAGAAATGTCAGCGGGTGAACTAATAAAAGAGGAGAAGAAAGAAAGACAGCAATACGAAGAGGAAAAGAGGTAGTCGACGGTCTTGGTTTGGGATACCCACTTATTACGCATTGAAATCACTAGGTATAACATGCACCACTCCTTTCCCCGACCCACTCTCTCTCTCTCTCATCAATCTATCAATCTGTTTATCTGTCTTTCTCTCCCATCCTCCCACCCTCTCTCCTTTCGTCCCTTTCTTCGTCTCTTCTTCTTCTCTCTCTCTCTCTCTCTCTCTCTCTCTCTCTCTCTCTCTCTCTCTCTCTCTCTCTCTCTCTCTCTCTCTCTCTCTCTTTCTCTCTCTCTCCCTCTCCCTCCCTCCCTCCCTCCCTCCCTCCCTCTCACTCTCTCTCTTCCTCTTCCTCTTCCTCTTCCTCTTCCTCTTCCATCTAGCTACCAATCAGACCGTCCATCCATTTTATCAAGAGCCTCCCTCTCTCCCCCAACATCCGGGGCTCTCCTTCAAACGGCCAATACCACAGAGCAGACACTCGCAGACAGAGACAAACGCCAAAGCACAGAGCTGGAGCGGCTCCCATATCTCACTGCTCCTGGATTGCCATTTCAAAACGTGCAATTAGACTATTAATATCACTAATCTCCGCAGGCTCATTATCCGAGTAGAAAGTCGAGCGGGCGAAGGAAGATGCGGCCGGAGTAATTATAACGAGTTCGACCTATAATTAAATAATTAAGTGTTTATGTACAACATCGCGCGGGTGTAGACGTCACTCGGCCATGTTTTTGTTTGTGTAAATGTTGGTGTGTCGGAGCTGACGTGTTTATGTGACAACTTTATTTATGAATCCCTGGTCGTCTTGGATAAACACTGGTGTTTGTTGTGCAATTGATGGTCTTGCATTTATCCTTGCATGCAGGATTCGTTCGATTTGATTTTATTGTGTTTTTTTCCCCTTTGCTTTCTAAGGCAATGGTTTTAACTTCCTTTTCCTTTCTCTTCTTTCAGGTATGATCGAGTTGCTGCTGGTGAATCGTTTGCGTAAGTTACGGAGGTGGCGGAATGGTGGTCTGAAAAGGAGACATGCATTTTCTGTTTCAGTTGTTCTAACTCTCGCCTCTCTCTTCTCGCTTCTCTTATTTTCGTTGTCTCTTCTTTTCTCCCTTTCCTCTCTCTCTCTCTCTCTCTCTCTCTCTCTCTCTCTCTCTCTCTCTCTCTCTCTCTCTCTCTCTCTCTCTCTCTCTCTCTCTCTCTCTCTCTCTCTCTCTCTCTCTCTCTCTCTCTCTCTCTCTCTCACATCTCTCTATCTATCTCTATCTCTCCTTCCTCCTCCTCCTCCTCCTCCTCCTCTTCCTCTTCTTTTTTCTCTTTTACTAAATCCTTCACTCTCTTTTTTACTCTCTTTTTCTCTTTTAATCTCTTGTCTCCATCTACTCACACCCCCTCCCCCTCCCCCCTCTCCCCCAACACTCTCCCTCTCTCTTTTATTTCACTTTCAATCTCACTCTTACCTCCTCTCCTTCTCCATTGCCAAGCCACTCTTATTTTCTCCCCCCCCCCCAGGTCCAGCAGCATCAAGGTGGCCCTAAACGCTAATGTGGCTTATCTCGTGCTCTCAGCTGATTTACAGTTGGAGTTCTCTAGTGCTTTGAGTTGCGGGGAGGAGGTTCTCTCTCTCTCTCTCTCTCTCTCTCTCTCTCTCTCTCTCTCTCTCTCTCTCTCTCTCTCTCTCTCTCTCTCTCTCTTGCTCCTTCCCTCCCTCTCCCCATCTCCTCCTCTCCTCTCTCCCCCTCAGTCCCTCTCTCTATCGCACGTGCCTCCTTATTATTGTTGTATTTGTTGTTCATCTTCTTGTATATCTTCTACCTCCTCCACCTCCTCCTTTCTCTTCCTCCTTCTACACCACCTCCTCGTCCTCCTCTTCCTTCGCCTACACTACCCCTCCACCCAACCTCCAACTCCACCTCTATCTCAACCATCACCACCACCACCACAACCACCACTTCCTCCTCCTCTTCCTCCTTTTCCACATCCTCCGCCCTCCCTCCTCCCCCCCCCTCCCTTAGAGCTTTATGGCCGCGGAGGACGAGGCTGAGGCATTGTTGAGGCTTTGTGTCCGCTCATTAAAATCAAGTCGTTGGGGGAGATTTGATCGCCTTTGCGAGTTGCGGGGCTTGGCCTCTGGAGTCTTTCTTACTTTCTTTTTTTGGGGGCGTGATTTCTTCTTCGAAATCCCTCTCTCCATTTTCACTTATTTTTTCTAGTTTGTTGGTTTGTTGGTTTATCTTCCGATGATGGGGTGGTCTTTTAAATCGAGTTCGTTTTTTTTTTTTTTTTTTTTTTTTTTTTTGGGGGGGGGTTTTTTTTTTTTTTTTTTTTTTTTTTTTTTTTTTTTTTGGGGGGGGGGCTTGTGACCATAGGATTCTATCTTGCTTTTTTTATTAGATTTCTTCATCTCTTTCTTTCTCTTCTCTTCGTCTTGTTTCTTTCCTTATCTCTCGCTGGCCCGTTTTTTTATGTTCAAATTGAGTCTTTTTTCAAATCTTTTTCTTGGCTTGGGATTAAGATTCAGACTCTTTTTTTTGGCGTGATTTCTTCATTTCTTCTTTTCTTTTCTCTCCATCTTTCTTTCTTTAACTCTCGATAGCGGACGGTCTTTTATAATATTTAGATTTTATTTATTTTCTTTTTTCTCCTCCATCTCTCGCCCCCATCCTCTCTCTCGCACCTCCTCGCTCTTCTTCCTCTTAATTTTCAGTTAATTCCTCCGCCCTTTTATCTCTCCTTTGCCTCGTTCCTCGTTCCTCTTCCTCCCGTTCAGTTTCCACCGCGTTCGTGTTCAATCTCTTTTATCCCGTTTATTCTGCTTCACTTCTGTTTTTATTCTGTTCGCGCGTTCACTTCACTTCATTCCTTCGGTGTCTTTATTTATTCATCATTATTTTATTTTGTTATTTCTTCAAGGGAAATTATATATATATATATGTATATATATTTATATATATATGTATATATATATATATATATATATATATATATATATATATATATATAAATCGTGTTAAAGACCTCTATTGAATTCAGAATATAAAATTTTTCGTTTCACTTCACTTTTCCATTTCTTCCCTTTTCCCTTTCACCTTCTGGTTCTTACTCCAGTTTTCTTCCACGTCTCTCTCTCCTGTCCAATCCTCTCTTCCTTCTCTATCTCCCCTTCCTTCCCCATTCGTTTCTTTCAAATATCTCCTTTCCCCCTTCTAGCCAATCTTCCCTCTCCGTCTTCCTCCTTCCCCAAATGTTCTCCTATTTTGCCTCTTCTTCGCTTCTGTCTGCTTTCTCTCCCTCTCTCTTTCCTTCTATCTCCTTTGTTCTCATGTTGCTCCTTTTTCCTCCTCGACAGTTCTCTCTTTCTTCTGTCTCTCTGTTTCCTCTTTCTAAGAAATGTACTCCCATTTCACCCCTTCCTTTTCCTCTCTCCTTCCCTCTTTCTCTTCTTATCTCTCCTTGGCAATTCTCTCCTAACTCCCCATTTCCCCTTCCTCCTTCCCCATTCCTCCCTCCTTCACCCTCCCCCCTACCCGCCCACCCCTCCCGGTCGCAACCACGCATACCGGGGCGAGTACCGGGAGTCCGTCAGCATCCAGCAGAACCGGTCGCCTCGTGTCGCGGGGTCCCGGTCCACTGGTAATGACCCCGAAAAGGATGAGTGATGACCCCACAGACGACCCCGGCAAGACCTCCCGAGCCGGCCGGATCACAACAGGACTTTTTCTTAATTAATCTCTATTATAAGCTCTTTACCAGGGTGCCCGTGTGAGGGTTTTTTTTCGGGGGCGATGGGAGATGGAGGAGGAGATGGAGGAGATGGAGGAGAAGGAGGGGGAGATGGAGGAGAAGGAGGAGAGGAAGGTGTAGAAGGAGGAGAAGGAGAGGAAGGAGTAGAAGGAGGAGAGGAAGTGGGAGAAAGAGGGTAGGAAGAGGGAGTAGGAGGAGAGGAAGGGGGAGTAGGAGGAGAGGAAGGGGGAGTAGGAGGAGAGGAAGTGGGAGAAGGAAGAGAGGAAGGGGGAGAAGGAGGAGAAGGCGAAGAAGCCACCCACGCGCAGGGGCAGAAACATACGGCCAGACGACAATCAGAGAGATACAAAGAAAGGATGGATTGAGCGGAATGGGGGAAAGACACAGCGTGATGGGCAATGAAAAGAGAGTCGTAGGGAATTTAGAAAAGGAGACGGAATAAGTAATGATTTTTCGAAACAGAGAGACACAAGTGAATGGAAGAGAAAAAACAAACAAACGAATAAAAAAAAAAAAAACATTACGACGAAACAGATGGAGCAACAAGTGAAAGAAAAGCAAAGAAATGAATGGACAAAATTAACATCGAAGTGGATAGCACAACAAAGCGAGGCAGAATAGAGAGGCAGAAAAGGGTGAATGAAACAGTTAGAGTGAGATGGATGAAGAGAACAAAAGAGGAACATGGATGAACGGAACAGAACAACACGATAGGTTAATGGGGTCGATTAGTGAAGCAGAACAGCGAGAAAGATCGTTGTAAAGAAGGCAATGAAGATGGAGGAATAAAAATAGCTCGAGATCGGTGTTTGTAGAAAACGGGACATCCGGATCCAAACGAGATGGATAGTCACACAAAACGGATCAGCTGGAGAGGAGGGGGACAAGCTGAAAAGAATGGATCAGGTGGATAGAAGAGAGACAAGACGAAGAATGGACGGAGTTAAGATAGACAGATGGATTCTTAGGGTCGGGATGTTGGACGCGAGAGGACACAAGAGAAGCGAAACTCAGGTAGGCATAACAGAGGCCTATCTCGCCAGCATCCCTGGACTTATCATGCTGTGATTACCACCGTTTATTCCCTAGGCTTCTCTGTGCCCTCTCGTTAGGCCTAGCTGTGCCTGCCCAGGAGAGGTAGAAAGGGGAGACGTTTATGTCGCTCGGATCACTGTGTTTAGCAGTGTAATAACAATCGAGATAGTGAAGGGTTGTGGGCCTGATTGCTGTCTTCGGAGATGGGGCTCTAATGGCCACTTCTCCCCCCGCCTTCTGGGTTATCGCTTTATTGCTGCCTCGCTTCTTCTTCGAGTTATCTCTTTGTCTCGCCTTCTTCCTCGAGTTATCCCTTTGTCTCCAATCTCCTGCTCCGCTTTATCCTTCCATTCTCTTTTTCGTCAATTATTTCTTTCTTCTTTCTGTCTTTCTCTCTCGCCTGTACTTGTTTCTTTCTTCTTCCAAAGTCGACTTTTCTCAAATATATATTTTTCTCCTGTCTCGCCATCTTTGCTCCGAATTTGTTCTTCGCCTTTCTTCGCCACGCCCTTTTCCTGAGCCTTCCATTAACTCGCCTTTACTCCGTTATTCCCTCACAGCAAGTCACTCATCCGGGTGTGTGTGTGTGTGTGTGTGTGTGTGTGTGTGTGTGTGTGTGTGTGTGTGTGTGTGTGTGTGTGTGTGTGTGTGTGTCTGTCTGTCTGTCTGTCTGTGATTCCTCAGACTGTCCTTCGGGCAGCATTAATCTTTTTCTGTCTTTCTCTTTTCCTTGTCATAAGTAATAAGATTAGTAATATTGTTGTCTATACTGCAAAAATAGTTTTACAACCTACAACTATAAGCTGTTGTCCTTGCCACCCATTCATCCTTCACCAAAATAGCCAAGTACGACGTCGTGCCTGTAAGGGAAGAGCGCGTGTGGTCTGCTTTGAGGAAAAGGTGATGGTGGCGCTGGAGTCGCCTTTTTAAACAAACTTGTCACAGGGGCCATAAATTAGCCTTATCTGTGTGTGTGTGTGTGTGTGTCTGTGTGTGTGTGTGTGTATGTGTGTGTGTGTGTGTGTGTGTGTGTATGTATGTGTGTGTGCGTGTGTATGTATGTATGTGTGTGTGAGAGAGTGTGTGTGTATGTCTATGTATGTGTGTGTGTGTGCTTGTGTTTGTGGTTATAAAGAGAGATTCTTTTTGTTTCATTGTTCGTCTGATTCTCTGTTGATTTATAGCACTTTGTCGGTTCTTGTGATGACTTGTTAAGCGTAAGCCAGTGGGAATATTTGGATGTGTTAACGTCCCTTACTGTCATGTATGTGAGTTACTGTTACTAATGGTTTTGTGTGCGTAGTTTTGGAAAGTTTATATTTACGTTGTGTTGAAAAATATGTTTGTCGGTACACTCGCAGGTATATGTTTATATATGTATATATATATATATATATATATATATATATATATATATATATATATATATATATATATATATATATATATATATATATATATGTATATGTATGTATGTATATACACACACACATATATGTATATATATATAATACATATATATAATATATATGTGTATATATATATATGTATGTATATATATATATATATATATAGAAAATGGGGAACCTGGGGGGGACTTCGATATGTAGCGAATTAAACTACCGTAAGGAATGGGGGGATGAAAGAAGCGTCGGGGGAAAAAATGGAGGGGGTAAAGAAGGGGAATGGAAAGAGGGAGAAGAAAGAGGAGGGGATAGGGAGGTTGAATGGTGGGATAGAGAGAGGGGGAGTTATGCAATATGTATACAGGAGAGGCCCTTTTGTGATAGAATGGGAAGATGTTTGTGGGGTCGGAAAAGTCGGATTCAATTTCAATACGAGGTCCATCTTTGCATACATACATGCGTGAATACATGCAAACATACTTGCAGACAAACATGTATCTATGCATGCATATATACGTATACATAAATGGACACACACACACATTCTCTTACATACACTTTCTTACACACACACACATACATATACATATATGTATATTTGTATATATACATATATAATCAAAGTGAATAGGGGATCTCCTGCCTCCGAAAAGACTTCCTAGGCATCTGTCCTCTTATCTCGTGGGCTTCCTATCGCAAGATCTGGAGGGACCATCTCCAGCGAGGCTTTTTGCTCGGACTCCGCCGGCCAACACCTAAGAGCCACGTCCCCCTCAGGTCCCTCGGCGCTGGCTGACCCCTCCAAGACACGGCTTAAGTTAGACCCCTACCTCGGACCCCACGATCCCCCAAGCCTTCGTGAAAACCATATGAAGTTCAAGTTCATTTCTAACCAGGAAGAAGAAAAAGGTTGCATTTTTGGGATGAAGTTTGGTGTGTTTTATATAGGATTCTCGGCCTCTTGTCCTTCGGCAGGATGTCCTCTTCTTGTCACCGTGATTGCTTTATGGCATCAATAACCCCTGCGGGACAACTGTTTGTGTGTGTGTGTGTGCGCGCGCGCATATTAGCATGTAAACTAGTAAAATATTCTTCGTACTTTATTTAAGGAAAACAAAGAAACATCGTGAGGATTCATTCAAGTGAAATATTACATAATGCATTCTTTAATACGTTATAGAGCGAGATTACATACTATAATTTACATGATATGCATTCAGCGACACTAAAGGTCAAGTCGAAAGAAAATTAATACAGTAAATGAAATTAAAAAGGAACATGAAAGCAAGAATAACCCTCCAGCGTAAACAACTAATGGCCTCTAATGCAGAAATGCAGCACACGCGTAGCATACATACGAGATGATTATAGTTCCAAAAATCCGGAAATTTTTGCTCGGCAGATTCATTGCCTTCGCAGTCTCGTTTTCTTTTGGGAGAGGCAAAATCCGGACCAAAGCTTGCCCTGTTCTTATTACTGCACTAAACGTCGGCTTCAGCATTGGGTGAGCGCGTCTCAGTTTATAGTTTCAGTACATCTTAGTCCCAGATCATAAACAACTTTATTTGTATTAAGGAAAGTGTTTTTGTGGTCGTTTATTATGACCTACTAAAAATTTTCTAACAGCGAGTGGGCACGGGGGTACCATTTTCTTTGCCTTATTTGAGGGGTGACTGTCGAAATTAAGTAATTACTTTTAAGTTGCTTGACCAATTATGTGGACGTTTTTTGACAGATGCAGAATTCCTCAGGGCGGCATTAAATCGGATTCCTGAAACAAACACGACATTACGGTTAGAAAAAACATAAATTTTTGGTTTACGAGACATTTTTAAAGAGTTCTTAAAGAAAATTACATGTCTCCTCGATTCGCATTAACCTTGGATATACTTTATTATGTTTAAGAAATTTTGGCCATAACAAGTTCTTAATTTATGGGTGAACAGCGTCTTCTGGGGGGCAAGTTCGGACGTTAGGTGTAAAGTAATTATTTACCTTTTCGCAAAAGTGTTAAAAAAGATTCGAAAATTCTATTTCCTAGGGGGAGAGGGAGAGAGACAGATAGAAAGAGAGAGAGAGAGAGGATGGCGAGATCTGAAGAGAAAAAAAAGGAAGCAGTGATAAAAATAGAGGTGAATAAACAAGAAGTTGAAGGCGAAAATGGAGAATGCAAAATATAAGATAAAGAAAATTACGTGAGAAAAGAGATAAAGATCGTGGTAGTTAAAGGGATAAGATAGAGAAAGAAAGAAAAGAAAAAGTTAAAGAGATCAAGACATGAAAATGATAATGAAAATGGCAAAAAGACAAGGAAGAGAGAGGGAGAGAGAGAGAGAGAAACAGAAACAGAAACAGAAACAGAAACAGATTGGGAAAAATAACAGCACCAGTATGAAAATAAATTACCCTCCCAGCATACGTGAATAGAATATAAGAGAAGCCCCGAGTCGAAAGGAAGAAGGGAGGAAGAAGAGGCGGCGGCGGAGGCGAGGGCCCGGGAGAGCAAAAACCACCCTCGACCTCCCTGCCATCCACTTAGCACGGCTGATGGACAGTTAAGACCTGCAGCAAACTTGTGCACACGGGCTCGGATCTGTCGGTGGGGGGTAAGGGGTTTGGGGGGTGAAGAGGAGGAGGAGGAGGAGAGAGAGGGGGGGGGGAAGAGCAAGAGGAAGGTTAGATGTGAGTGAAGGGAGGGAGGAAGAGGGAGGTTGGTCGAGGCAGGCAGGGGAATGGAAGGGTTTTTAGATAGTGGAAGAGGGTAAGCAGGGAGGGGGCACTGGCAGGTTATGCGAAGGATACTACAAATGGGAAGAATTTTTAGTAAAACCTGAGCAGAGGGAGATTACGAAAGGGAGAATGTATTATCTAAAAAGGAAAGAGATGATAAAATAAACATTGCTTGAGAGAAAAGAGCAAGCATCGAGGTCAGGTTTTCCAGAAAGCATTAATACAGCCAGAAATTGATTAACATCTGTTAAATGCCTCTCGGAATGTTAAGAAATAAGATCAGAAAAAAAAAATTGTGTTTCACAAAGATATAAGACTAGAAGCTCTAGCTCCATTCCCTCACCATTTCCCAATAAGCTTTGTTTATTTAAGACGTTAGTTGGCCTAACACCCGATTGGTCGGGCCTTCGGATTTATGACGGAGGCTTCTGGAAGGCGGTCATGGTCTGAAACCCGTCAGTGGTCTGGGATGTAGTGGGGGGGGGGGGGGGGGGGGGGGGGGGTTGTGGGCCAGCAGACCCCGGTAGACGGGCCTGGCACGACGTCCGGCCTTTCAAAAATGGTTTAAGAATTTTGAAGGTGCTTTTCTGCTGAATCTTGGACTAACATTTTTTTTATGTAGATTCATGTTCCATTCTCGCTGTCCAGTGTTTCGTGGTTGTAAAATGACCTTTTCACACCCATGTTGTTTTTCTTTTTTCTCTTTTTTTAACGTACATTTCACTTTCCATCTCGGCCAGTCAGGCCAAAAAATAACTCGATTTTTGAAGCATCACGAACTGTCACCCTTCCCTCTCTCGGGGTTTGATTAAACTGCGATCAAATAGGGTCTAATGATCATTTAATAGGATCATTTGGCATGGCTCTCTCCCTCCCCACGAGACGCAAACAAGAATAACGAGATGCTCAATAACCGCCATCGAGTCCCATTACGGGCCCGCCTCCTAACGTAATTGGCCACTCATCAATTAAATGTTCTACATCCCCGGCATCTAATTGGTCATCACCTCGCTCGTCCTCGCCACCCACGCCTACGAGATTATTGCGATTATTATGCTAGCTGGCAACTAGAAGTAGTTAGTTTCTAATTACAGTTTAAAATGATCCGTTATACATCTTAAGAGTAGTGGCTGTTCCGTTTTCCAGACCTGACCTGGGATAGTCCCTCGAGTTATGTCTTCGTAACTGTTTCTTGGTCTTGCGCGTGCCTGCGTGTGTTCAGTAATACACGTTTAGTTTGTACGTTAATGACGGTGCGCATATGTGTGTATATATGTGTGTGAGAGAGAGAGAGAGAGAGAGAGAGAGAGAGAGAGAGAGAGAGAGAGAGAGAGAGATTTGATGTACATGCCACCACTTGATTGCGCAACGTTTGTCTGCATAAGAATCCGTGTATATATTCATACTGCTTGAACGACAGAATAGCAACTACAAACTCCAGTGTGTGCGTATGTGTTAGAGAAGATTTATCGCCATTGAGAATCCGTTAGTGCGACTCTTTGTTCTGCGGACTGACATTGTGTGGCGTGGCAGTGTGTACTCAGGATATGGTAGTGCCTGCAAGGTCTGAGAGTGTGCGTGACTCGGCAGTTTGTGTTCGGGTATGACAGGTCGGGCCGAGAGCCTGCTGCTTGTACTCGAGCAGGAGCTGACAAGATTTGCGCCTTTGGTACGAGGGCTGAATGAGTATTTGATTTTGTGCGAGTTAATGTACTCGCGCGTATGTAAATGTATGTATATATACACACATTTTGCTTGCGTTCCCTGTGTTCTGTCCATTGATATGTAACAGTGTGGGTGTTCTTATCATTATTACCATTATCACACAATAGCGGGCTGTCACATGTACCTTGTCCGTTCGAAGTACCTCTTATGAGATATGAGGGTCTCCACCGAATCCATACATACGAGACGAGACTCGACAGATATACATGTACGGAAGGGAACACGATTCCCACGTGTTTCAAGTAAACACATGACTGTGAAATCAGTCATATGTCGGTAGTTCCCGCCATATTTCACGGAATCACCGTCGCAACGCTAAAACAACAAGCGACCGGAACAGTTAATTCAATTTAGCGGCTGACAATTGGTACACGATGATTTATATGACCTGTTATAAATTTCCAGCTTGATCGTAACGGAATGCCGATCTAGACCTAGAGGGCACAGTTACCGGTGTTTGTCGCTAATGCCAGGTGGGTTATTCCACGGTGCAGCACAACCCGCGTCTTGCTCTCTCTTCTCGGTCAGCGGTGTCGCCTAAGCACTCGGGTGTGTGAAGCGCATTTGTCATAATTATAGCTATCATCTGCATGGCACATCACCTGGCACATCGGATCACGTGTGCCTCCTGCTGCCACATAGGAGCATCGTAAAACATTTATCATCACGTTCAAGCATTAGAAAAAATCCCCGCTTGGCCACCACCGCTTACGGCTACCATCAAGGCTCATCACCACCACCACACCGTCACCACTCCAGCCACACGAAATAATCAGAGCTGACACCGCACGCACGAACAATGCGGGGACGGAGTTCTCAGGGAAGCGCTTCTTGAGGTTTTCCGGGAGTCGAAAAGGCCTGTCGAGGGAACTGCTTTTCCTGCAAAACGTGATTTACGCGCAAGGGGGCAAGGAGGAGGGGTAGGGGAGGGGGCAAGGGGGAGAGGAGAGGGGAAGGGGAGGGGGCAGGGAGGAGAGGAGACGGGAAGGGGAGGGGGCAGGGAGGAGAGGAGAGGGGAAGTGGTGGGGGTAGGGATAGGAGAGGGGCCTAGGAAGAGGTTTGGGGGTGGGGGAGGAGGAGGAAGTGTTGCATAAATGGTTGAATAAATAGGTAAATGGGTAAAGGAAATACAAGAAAAAAGAAAGGTGTGCTCGAGTGTGATTTTGTGAAAAGAATGAATCTGGATATAGAGGATGGAAGGATAAAACCCAAAAATAGTGCATAGGATTGATACGTTTATAGGAGTCATAGGGGTAAGAAAAAGGGATTTGAGAAGGTGAAGAAAAAGCATCTCTAACAAATACATGTAGACGATTAAAGAAGAAATAACTAGGAATTAGCATTAGGAATGGAAAGTAAATTTGGAACACAGTTTGTTATGCAAGAATCATCATGGTGAAAAAAATCATTTATAAAAGAGAAAAAATCAATAACAATAACACATCTTAAACAGATATTCGTATAAAATTAAAGAAGAAATTAAACAATAAACAGAACACATAGAGAAACAAACACCCATTTCCCCCTTCGGTCGCGGCCTTGATCCGTTCCCCCCCCTTTTTTTTATCATCGTGTCAGTGTTCCTCTTCCCCCCTCCCCCCCCCCTCCAATCCCCTCTCCCCTTAATATCCTACAGCAAAGAGGAAGCCTAATCGCCTCTTAACACCATATATGTGTCCCGGAGAAAGGCCAAAGACGGGGGAGGGGGAGGGGGAGGGGGACCGGTGAGCAGGAAGGGGAGAAGAGAGGAGTAGGGGGGGTGAGGGAGGGGTTTAAGCAAGGGAGACAAGAAGGGCAAAGGGGTTGGGGGGGGAGGGGAAGGGAGACAAGACAGGCAAAGGGGTGGGGGGGGAGGAAAGAGGTATGAGGGGAGGGGTGGGGGGAGAGGCGAAAGGGGCAAAGGGGCTGGCAGTACTAACGTCGAAGGTACTTTATGTTATGGCTGTAGAGGCGATAATTGTGGGACGGAGGCCAAATGTCTCCGCTCTTGGGATGGGGGAGGCTGTCAGGGATGGGGAGGGGGAAGGGGGAAGAGGGAAGAAGAGGGCGGTGAAGGGAGGGAGAAGAAGAGAAAGAGTGAGGAGAGTGGAGGGAGAGAGGGTGAGAAGAAGAGGGCGATGAAGAGAGGGAGAGGGAGAAGGAAGGTAAGGAGAGGGGAGGGAGGGAGAGAGAGAGAGAGAGAGAGAAATAAAAAGAAAAAGAAAGAGAAAGAGGACAAGAAAAAGAATATTCTCCCGTTAAAAAAAAAAAAAAAAAAAAAAAAAAAAAAAAAAAAAAAAAAAAAAAAAAAAAAAAAAAAACGAGAGACAAAGAAAAGTATATCAAAGAGAGAAAGTCAAAACGAAAGAAAGCGAAAGACAGACAAAGCCCGAGTAAGAGAGAGAGAAAAAAGGAAAAATGAAAACACATCAAAGTCTTCATCACCGGCCGAGATGGAAAGGAGTTCATTTGGATTCCGTGCTGGCTGAGGCGGCGAGAGCTGCGAGACTGATGAAGCGGGAGGGTAAATATGTATACCACTTAATTTTCGTCTTAAGTGAAAGTGGCATCATTGGTGTAATTTGATTTGACGCTTTTATGGAGTTCGGATGTGTTTAAGCATCTGCAAGCATAGCATTACGTGCGTAGCGGTTGTTACCTGCATGACATGGATATTATATCTGGCCTCCTTTCACACACATACACACACACACACACACACATATATATATATATATATATATATATATATATATATACACACACACATACACACACACACACACACACACACACACACACACACACACACACACACACACACACACACACACACACA
>BOPN01001245.1:210000-217500 GCA_017312705.2 Penaeus japonicus
ATAGTCGTGTAGATAATTCTAGCGCTTATGAGCAATATTTTCGTTTCATTTTGATATAAAAATGATGGATATATCATTACTTTGATCTGAGGTAAGAACAAAAGAAAAAAAAATCGTACATTTTGTAATACCGAAGGAAAGAAACAGGAAGTATAAAATGAAAGAAAAATGGGATGATTCTCTTCAATTTTCTCCTGAAATCACGTAAAGCACGAGAGTAAATAGGCAGAAAGAATGCAGTTAACTCGCCCCAAAAAAGAGAGAAAATGCGAACGTACAGTAAACACAAAAAGTAATGCCATCCCTTTCGTCTATTTATTTTCTTGATATGTTTATTTTCACTTCGTATTTTTTCTCTCACTTTTGATATCGATTTAAATTCCTGCAGAAACATCGCACCTGCTTGCAATATTTCCTTGATAAGTGGTGTTTTTTTGTTGTTGTTGTTGCTGTGATTTATATATTTTTTGTCAAAATTCGGAATTTAGTTTAAGCACGTAACCGCCTCTTTGCTTCGTGACTCCGCCCACCTTCCAAGTTACGGTCAAGCGGCTACGGTTTGCCCTCTCGAAATTTGCATGGTAGAAGAATCGTTGATCTGTTTTGGTCGTCGAAGAAAATTGCAATGTCTTTTTTTTCTCTCTGGAAGAAAGATTCTGTTTTTTTTTCTTTCTTTCTCTCTACTGAATTTGTGTTTTATTCTTCTTGATTAGGAAATATTTTTTGAGTTTCTTGGATGTATTTATTTAATTTTGTATTATTCCCATTCGAGGTTCTATTTTTTTGGTCAGAGGAACCAGTTTCATTTAATTCAAAACCAAATTTTATTATATTTGGTCCGATTGTAATTATATCATTGAATCGTAAATCAGTTGCATTTGGGTAATCATTCCAACAATCTAAGGTTAGGTTTAATCCAATTATCCAATTTGATTGTGTTATATACGATAGCAATCCGTCATTCTTTCCCCTTCAACTAGTAAAATTCATGAGAAGTTATTAATAGTGAATAAATAGCACAAGAAGAAAACATATACTAAATATATTTTTCCTTGGAAATATCAAATAAATCAACTGTCTTGAGATTAAACGGAGAGCAAAAAGTCCTTGGAATTTTAATCGAAGTAAACACAGGATCTTGACTTAGTTTACTTCTGTGACGAGTAAACAATGCAGCAAAAGTGAAGTGCAAATATCCTCTTGTTTATTTCTTTATTTTTTTGTTATCCGATTAATATACTGTAAGTGATGCCGTTTTTTATAATTATAGTCATTTTTTTTAATGTCATTATTAATATTAATCATTATTAATGAAAGTGGTATTATTTTTAGTATTATTATCATCATTAGTAGTAGAAGTAAGGGTAATATTAGTCGTATAAGTTGTATATAGGTGATAGTAGTAGTAATAGTATTGATATTATTCTTACCACCATCAGTATTCCTCTTGATTATATTTTACTGTTACACTTATCACTGCCATCACTCTTTCTACGGCTAATCCTCAACAAGAACAACATTCAAAAGGATATTTACTTAATGAAAGTTCCGAGCTCGGATCCCTTCCACACGAGGAAATAACTTTTCTGGACCTTTCATAAGGAACCGACCAACGTCGCCACACCTTCATAAACTTCATATATTTATAACGAAAAAAGGAACGAATCAAGTGCAAGTGCAAGGGGAAAAAATCCACGCACCCTAAACTAGAACAAGATAGTTCCTTGAAACGAATCTTGAATGTTGTTCAGGAAACAAAATAAGGAACAAGAAAGATGGCGTTTTGACCTTGGGCTCCCTCGCCCTTCCGCCTGATCTGACCTGGTTTTACGGGCTCGGAGGTCAAGGTCACGACAGCTGAGGTCGTGCATGCAATCGGGCGGGGAATCCTTAACGCCCACTGAAGGTGGTTTGTTGCATGAGAATTGCACACAAGAGAGGGAGGCAGTAAGACAGATAAAGAGAGAGAGAGAGTGAGAATGAGAAGAGTGAGAGTGTGAGAAATAGTGTGAGTGAATGGTAGTGTGTGTGTGTGTAAGTGTAGGTGTGTGTGTGTGTGTGTGTGTGTGTGTATGAGTGTAAGTGTAAGTGTGTGTGTGTGTGTGTGTGAGAGAGAGAGAGAGAGAGAGAGAGAGAGAGAGAGAGAGAGAGAGAGAGAGAATTTGCATGCGTTTATATTGTGTGTATTTTGGGTTCTTCCTCATCGGGGTGCCTTGAGCGTGTGGAAAGCAACAACACACAAAGATGGAGATAGAAGAAGCAAAAAACCGTTGACGCTCATGTAAAATAGGGGTGGAGGCCGATAAAGACAATGCCATTCAAAATCTCTAAAATATCTGTTTATTTTTTCAGAGGGAGGGAGAAGAAGAAGGAGAAGGGGGAGCGCGAAAGAGAGGGAGAGGGAAAAAGAAGACAGGAAAGAATAGAGAGATAAGGAGAGAGAGAGAGGGGGGGGGGGGAGAAGATAGGAGAGGGAGGAAAAGAGTGGGGGAAAGAGGGAACAGAGAGGGAGAAGGAAAGGGTAAGCGAAGAAGAGAGGGAGATAGGGAGGAAGCGAAGAAGAGAGGGAGAGAGGGAGGAGAGGGGCGCGAGGATGGCAGTTAGACTTGTAAACGAAATTAAGATCATTCTTCTTCTTCTTTCTAATTGACCTAAAATGGCATCGAACCAATTTAGGTTAGACTACACCACGCTAAGCTCTCAGAAACCAAAGGCTGGTAATAGGAACAATACACTCGCCCTCCCATTTCCAACAAAGGAAATATGAACAATTTACTGTGGCATTCCTCACATAGACCCCTTAAGGCCATATATACAATGATTATTATTACCAATTAGCTCCATAAAGACACGTGGTGTTGCCGTCTCGGTGGTCTATCAGTAACAGTACAAAGCGCAAGGGCGTTGGCCAGTCCCCCCCCCTCCCCCTCTCTCTCTTCGGCAATTGGATTCACTCGTAAATTTTGCCGTGGAGGTAGTCTGCATACCGAGTTTTTTGCTCGTCAACGTTATATTTCTGCCGTATATCGTCTATATACCAGGTGATATATGACGTAGCATAAAAGCGGTATCAAGCGGTGGCATCATAATGTTAAATTTGAATTTTATAGACTCCAGGAGCTCGATTAAAATCCCGCGCCTCAGCTCGACACCTCGCCTAAATGACGTTCTCTCCGACGTGTGAATTTATGGGATATTCATTCTTCTTGATATTGCGAGGCGCTAATTATTCTGACGTTTTCATACAAGCTCACGCTTGGAGAAACCGCTTGCCGGGACACGTATGACTGTCACCGGGGTCGCTTGAGCTGTCAAAGAGCCAAAGACGAGATAAACGAGCCAGCGAGGCCGACGTGGGAGTTGCGGGCATTTAACATGTTGGCCGAGATTTATGTGACTCGGAACGCTCGAGTTGCACCGTGTGTGGGATCTCGGAGCGGGAGTCGAGGCGCCGGGCTCATCAATATTTATGATTGTTTGTTTTACGCCGTCTATAGTCCTCCGGTTTAAGGCGCGGGGCTGCTCGTATGGAGGGCTTAACGATCGCGCTCTAATTACGTTCATTCATGAATCTTTAACTGCACGGATTTGCCAAAGGGATGTGGGAGATTTAGGGAGGGCTGAATGGGCGCGAGACGTGCGTTTATGAGCAGCAGTAGCTTGGGTTATTATTTTTCTTCTATTATCATTAATTTCTTCGGGTGACCGAGCTGAGACTCTGTTGCTGTGGCCACCTTTAGCATTAAAGAGTTCACGCAAAGTGCTTGCAAGAATACCTCAATTTCCTTCTCCATAAAGATTGTAACAAGTATGATATGAAATCAATTTGTTGCTCTCACGACTCTTATTCAACAGAGATAAAAGGCTTTTATGGCTTGCCTTTATTTAAAGGTTCGCCCAGAACATTCAGTGAGTGTGCCTTAGATCTCGTATAAATGCTTATATGTATATATATATATATATATATATATATATATATATATATATATATATATATGTGTATATATGTATATATATTTAAATATATATATAAATGTGTATATATATATGTATATATATATAAATGTGTATATATGTATATATATTTAAATATATATATAAATGTGTATATATATATGTATATATATAAATATATATATGTGTATATATATGTATATATATGTATATATACACATATATATATGTGTGTATGTTTGTATACATTTATATATAATATATCTATCTATATATGTATATTTATTTATATATGTATACATATATATGTGTATGTGTATGTGTGCGTGTGCGTGTGCGTGTATGTATATGTATGTGTATATATACATGCACAACGACAGAACACACACACATACACACACACACACACACACACACACACACACACACACACACATTTAAATGTTACATGAACACATCCTAATTTAAAGTTGTTTTTATCGTTATCGCGTACATAATAGATGGTTTCGAGATACGGCTTTTACCTGCCTTGTGGAGTATCAGATAGCATTAAAGTTGAATAAACCGACAGACAGAACTGGATCGTGTAGGATGCAGCAGCGTTTACGACGCGGGTTTCTCCGTCTATAGCCGCGGTCCCTCGGGGGTTGGGACCCACAGGGAGAGACAGCGCCAAGTGTAATTTGAATTTGGTATGTGTTTGACCGGTGATTATAAGCTTGTTGGCGGATAAAGATCTCGGGCGAGTATAAGAAAGTCGGATAGAATTATATTGTGGGCTTTGAAATTGTATAGAATTAAAACCCACGGATGGACTGTGAGGATAAGCAACGTGTGTCGCCCGCCCCCCTCTCCCTCCCTCCCCCCCATACAAGGCGAGCCAGTTGTGGAGGCGATATATATATATGTGTGTGTGTGTGTGTGTGTGTGTGTGTGTGTCTGTCTGCGAGAGTGAGTGTATGTGTATGTGCGTGTGTGCACTTTTCTCAAAACCTGAACCTCGAAGGCTGCGGGACACTTTTCTCTCGTTGGCATTCACTCTCGCTGGAAACGAGTAAACGCCGCGAGTAATGGCTGGACTTAAATGGACTCTATTGATAGCTGTTGGCGGCGATCGTGCGACGGGACGATTGAGGCGTGACTGGTTTTTAAATATTTCCGCGTGATTTTCATGTTTACTAATTTTTTTTCCCTCTAAACTTTTTTTTTTTTTCTTCTTCGTGCGGGTGTAGCGGGGCACTGGGGGACTTCTTGCCTCTCACGGGTATGCTGTGTAAGTGATAATTAACGTCATGGGTAAGTTGCGCTGACGGCCATCATGTAAGATTTAGGAAGGCAAACGTGTGATATTATATTTACGTGTATACATGCTAATAGGCTATTGTTACCTACACGCGTGTTTACAAACGAGGTCGCCCACATGCGCGCTGAGAAAACATACCCACGCGCGTACTAGTAAAAGTGACACAGCTTGAAGTTTATCAGATGTACTGCACAACATGGAGCCTGGTGACGACGCCCAGCGCTGGCCCGGGGGTGACATGCGCCCCAACATGGCTTCTTCGCGGCGAATGTTATCTGGCGAGATCGCGTGCATGATTGTGTCCGCTCTGGGAAGCCCTGAGATACGTCGGGCGTGGAAGCGCCCTGTAAACGCACAACTTCTCCCTTGATTTATCATCTTTTGCAGCGTGTGTGCGCGCTTGCCGTAATCTGCTGGATCTGTGCATGTAAATAGAGCACAGAGATTTAGCCTTTCATTATCTTCGCATCACCACGCAGCGATAAGGATCTGCGGGTAAATATTGCAGTAGTATTGTGTGTTGACGGGGTGATTTTTTTTTTTTTTTTTTTTGGGGGGGGGACTCCTCCATCTTGTCTGCAAGTGTCGAGGGAAGGAGGCGGCGGATGCGTTGGCCTTTTCATCCGCAGGACGTAAGAGACTCGTCGGACTTAGGACTTTCTGCTCTTGAAGACCTCAAATCTCGGCCGCGTTTTGGTGATGACGAGGCGTGCGACGAAAACGAAAGCAAAGAAGAAAATGAACCGGGGAGAATGATGATGATAATAATAATGATAATGCCAATAACAGCAACAATAACAATAAAGATAATAAGACGGAGGAAGAAGAGGCGCAGGTCGTGCTAGTTAAACGAACAGCCTATTACAGCTTGGAACTCCGGGAGGCTCTTCTCGCCAATCGCCCCGCTGTTTAGTGCAGGCGGAACGGCCCCCGAAAGCTCATTACGAACCCGAGCTATCTCCAGCGTTATAGATGTGTAAGCTAACTGGTATTTTGGCCAAACAGCCCAGCCACGCATTACGGGCCGAGTGGCCTGACTGCGCCACCTATCATTAGCGCTCTAATTAGTCATAACTCCGCGGTCCGTCATTACCGGCCCTGTGACTCGTTGCCGCGCAGATTACTCGGAGTACTTGCCAGCGGTTCCTGTCACTTGCTCTCATTGGCCTCACCGTTCAATGGTAATGGGGATCATATTTTTTCATATTTATTTTCGAAGAGGTTTTTGATGGCAACGCTGATGGACACTTTGCATATTTTGCAACGTTTAATAGGTTAAGTGGTAAACTGAGGTGTAGATGATGGTGCCTCTTCGAAAACGTGCACAGGCACTGCGGGGAAAAAAGTTTACCGGCCTATTAACGGATATAAAAAATAGTCTCGCGCCCGTTTGTACACGTACACACACGCGCGCGCGCGCACACACACACACACACACACACACACACACACACACACACACACACACACACACACACACACACAAAACCATCTCCAGGCATGCACAAATACACATCCCCCCCCCCCGCAACACACCAAACAAAAGCCAGCACACGACACACAACACCTACACTCCGCACACTCACACTCACACTTACACACGCGCACACACTGATTAATGTGATATCCTCCCCCCCCCCCCCACAGGAAATAAATATAGTAAACTATAGCCCCGCCCGACGTCAGGGTATAAGAGAACGTTGATTCTGTGATTACGCAAGTGAGTTATAACCGATGCTAACTTGTTTATATAAAAGGGGGGGGGGGCTGCTGCACTTGTTTATTTGAGATAGAGATTAATGTCCGTTTTTTTTTTTTTTTTTTTTTTTTTGGGGGGGGGGGGAGGGGGTCTGTTATTGGTTCTTTGGTTTTGCTCGATTTTTAGATTTTTTTTATCTTTTTATTTGATTTGAAATTTGAAATTTTGGTTCTATTCTAATCTTAGTGGAGTTAAATGTTATTATAATTTTGTTTAAGTTTGATCATATATATATTTTTTTTTTTTCAAGTTTAATTTCATTGGATTTTGTTTATTTGTTTTATGTTTTTCATGTTACTGCATTTTTATTGTATTCTGTTTACATTATATATCTTCTTTTCTAATCGTATTTTATTGACTTGATTTTTCTTTCTTATATTCTATCCTATTTTACTTTTATTCTTATTTCTTGTGCATACATATTTTCTTATCATCATTATCATTAGTCCTGGCTGATGTTTACCACTCCTGGCTCTGTACCGTT
>BOPN01001245.1:225000-282500 GCA_017312705.2 Penaeus japonicus
CCCTCTCTCCTCTTCTCCTTCCTCCATCCCCCCTCCTCTCTTTCCTCACTCCCTCCTCTCCTATCCCCCCTTTCCCCCCATTCTCCTCTCTCCTTCCCTCAAACCCCCTCCTCTCCTATCTCCCCCCTCCCCCACTCTTCCCTCCTCTCCCTTCTTCCGTTATGGTTGTTTTATTTCTTTTGTCTGACCTTCTAAAGACGTCCGTTTTCTGTAATCATTACGGGCGAGATATCGTACGGATTTTTTTTTCCAGCGAATGAATTTGTTATATTGTTTCGAAGAAATTATATTTTGGAATGGTGATTCATGGGTGTAGATTTTTTTCGTAATTATAGTTTGCGGTGTTTTTTTCTGTTCATTAATGCCATTGTTGTTTTTTGTTGTCATTCGTTATTACAGTGTGTAGTATTTTTGCTATTTATTTTTATTTTATTCTGTTGATGTTCTTGTTCTCGTTATCATTGGTATTGTTATCATCATCATAAGCATCTTATCATTATTGGATTCCATTTGCTATGAATTGTATAGTTTGGATGATAATTGTTTTGTTTTTTCGCCGTATCAAAATTATTATTGCTATCAACTAATATTGCAAAAGAAAAATAGCCTTGTTAATGAAAGATAAGTATTGCGATGCAGTTAATGGATCAAAATAACAAACCAAACAGCACAGAAAACGGAGAACACTTTACGAGTTTCGCTAATTATACGTTTTAAATACGAAAATGGGAGCCAGCCGTTCGCAAGCGTTGATGTAGGAGGAAAATGATATGGTGGACGCGTTTGCGAGACATTTCCGATGCGTGGCGAAGGTATTATTAGGGACGCGGGAAAACAGGCGCTGCCCCTCGCCTGTCGGTACCCAGACGCTGCCCTTGTCTGCCCTCGCCGCCGCGCCGTCGCATTCTGGGTCACGCTCGCCAAGTGCGCCGACCTGAGTAAACATATACACTATATGGATGCATATATATATATATATATATATATATATATATATATATATATATATATATATATACATACATACATATATACATACATACAAACATACATACATATACACACACGCACACACACACACACATAAAAAAGTGTTCTAATTAAAAAATGCACTCCATGCTGTAACTAAATGAGCTACCTTACTTCGCTGCTCCACCTCATGCCCTCGGGGCCCGATCGTGAAATCCGATGATTATTTGCGGAAACAAAGGCAGGATCCCGGCAGTGCCTCCGCCGTCACGACTCGCTCGCCACGACGTCGCTGAAGAAGAGACGCAAGACGGGTGTCCTGGAGGAGTGTCCGTGACAGGTCCTCAGCCGTGGGAGGTCCGGGCGGTAGGGGCGGTAGGGGCGGCGGCGGTGGTGAGCTACTCCGGGCCTGACGAGTGGGTTCCTTGCATCCTGGGGGGTCCTCGCTCGGGGGTCCTCTCAAGGGGGGTTCTGAACTGCTCCTCGAGGTCGCTGAACTCGTCCGTGGTTTCTGGCAGGACACTCGGAGGAAGGGGGGGGGGGGGAGGGAGGGGGAGGGGAGTTCCAGGTCACCGCGCCGAACGCCCCGGGCGACGGCGAATGGGCTTCCAGGACGGAGGAGGGGAGGAGAAGAGGAGGCGGAAGGGGAGAGGGGAAAGGAGTGGGAGGAGGAGAAGGAAGAAGAGGAATCGGATTGGGAGAAAGAGGAGGAAGAGGAAAGGAAAGGGGAAAAGGAGGAAGAAGCAGAAAGGGGGAGGAGAGGAGGAAGAGAGAGGGGCAGGGCAAGGGGAAACGAAGGAAGAAGAGGAAAAAGAGTACGATAAAGAAGGGGAGGTGGACAAGGAGAAAGAAGAAGGAAAGACAGGGAAAAGAAAGAAGACGACGGAGAGCATGAGGAAAAGATGAAGGGAAGGGAAAAGGAGGAAGAAGACGAAAGAGAATACAAAGAAAAGATGAAAGGGAGGGAAAGGAAGCAGCGAGAAGAGGGTCGAGGAGCCAAAACGTCTTCCAGAAAATTGTTCAGGCGATGCGACGATCACGAGCTTCATGCCGACAGACCAGTCTCGCCCATATATATCTAAATTTGTATCAATATATCTATGTTTTGGGCATATAACGTCCATATTTTTTTTTCTTTCTTGTGTTTTCTTATTCTTTCGATTTCGGAGGAATGCGCATCTGGATCCTTGCCCGCGATTCATTTGTTTGTTCGTGTATATCTCCGCTCTATCTCTCTCCCGTTCGCTGTTTTAATCAGCCCCTTCCCCTACCCTATCCCCTTGCCTCCCCCCCCCCCTCCCCCACACCCTCCCCTACCCCACCTCCACCCATCCCGCTCACAAGTCGTTATAATTATACCTGAGTTCGCCGGGTTTAAATACCTGATCCTTGAGCTATAAAATCTCAAACTCGCTTCATCCAAAAACTTGAGGTCGATGGAGTGCTCTCACCCGCCGCTTGATCCTCTCACCTCCCTGTCGAGTGTACTCCCCAGGCCGCTCTCGCCCGCGTACATGTGCTTGTTGTGGGCTTGGGTGTGCTTGTCCGCTCTCGTGGGCTTGGGCGGCGGATTCTGTCTGAGAGAGTAGTAAGCGTGTGTGTGTGTGTGTGTGTGTGTGTGTGTGTGTGTGTGTGTGTGTGTGTGTGTGTGTGTGTGTGTGTGTGTGTGTGTGTGTGTGTGTGTGTGTGTGTGTGTGTGTGTGTGTGTGTGTGTGTGTGTGTCTATGTGTGTGTGTGTGTGTCTATGTGTGTGTGTGTGTTTGTGTGTGTGTGTGGAGAGTGAGCAGTGGTCACTACGACGAGGGAGGTGGCATTCATGGGAATGATAACGTATCAAGGTGTGGGCTTTAGTGTGCATCTTTTCTTAGCTTCTCCTTGTTTCTTTATCTGTGTTTTTTTCTTTGTGATTGCTCTTATTGGCGTAAAGCTGATTATCGCTGCTGTTATACTTTCGGTTTTATTTGAATTTACTGATGGAGAGGAGAGAATAAGCAAGGGAAGGAGAGGACAGAATTAGAGAGACTAAAGGAGAGGAGAAGAGAAGAGGAAAGGGGAGAAGAGAAGAGGAGAGGGGAAGAGAGGAGATGAGAGGAAAGGAGATAGTAGGGGAGAAGAGGAGAGGAGAGGAGAAGAGAAGAGATGCTAGGGGAGAAGAGGAGAGAGTAGGGGAGGGGAGAGGGTAGGGGAAGAACTGGGGTACTGAGGAGGGACTTGGGCAAACCCTGGGCCTCGCGAGGTTACTTGCCACCGCAAAATTATAACCTCAGACATAATTCCTGGTTTTGTCTGAGTTACCATCGCCAGGTTATAGCAAAAACCGCCTGGCAAGCATACACTGACCTCCCCGACGGCAACTGCATTAACCTTGGCGATCCTCCTACGCTTGGCACCGTCTCCTGGTCACCTTACCCCATTCTACCTGCATTCTCAAGGTGACCTTATTGTCTTGATTGGTTAGAGGTAACAGTATTTGCCTTGATTTCTCGGCCGGAGCCATCTCGCGTGCGGGAGACGGAAGGTGAAGGTCGTGCTAGCGTCGGTCGAGGGTTTGCCCACCAGGACTAGGACACGGTCTTCGTCGCCCTCGTGCTGGCCGCGTGCTCTGTCCTACAGGATACTCCGGGGCGTCTAGATGTCATTCACTCCGCCCGCAGCTCGCTAGATAACATCCATAATCTAGCATTTCCCCTGATGCGATCCGCAAGGCTCCGTTGCCCTCCACCTCTCTTCATTACCTACAATTACCCGTTACTACCTCACCCCTTATCTCGCACGCAATGTCCTACATCTTCACTGCGCTCCGCTGTGCCGCTGGCATCTTTGCCTCGGTCTTATAATGACGTTAAGATCGGCCCGTTGCTTCAAGGTGTTCCCTAGAACCTTCTCGAGTCGCTCTAGAATATTCCAGGAATGTCTATCGAGTCTCAGAATTTACTTACCTTAAGTCTCTTCGTCAGTAGAGTATCTGTATCTCTAAGTGCTGATCGTACACAGTTTTGCCACAAATTATCCCCGACTGTTGTCCAAGGTTCGTCCCTTTGGTGTTCCTTCAAGTGTTCTCCTCGCTCGTGCATCCATCCTCCAGTGGAGTTCTTCCGTGACTCCACAGTGTCTGTAAGAATCCTATTGATCTGCGGCGCCCCTTGAGGCTCGCCACGTCCCTGACATCCTCCTGCTGGTCCCTCCCGCGCCTCACTTCCCGTCACCAGCTGGAAATACACACGTGTGTCTTAATTGCATATATTCATCCTCCTTCAAGGACTTCCGGGCCGGGTTGGGTCGCGCAGATAAATGTTGTTGCAGGTTTTGCACAGGGAGGCGTCGCCGTGTTCGACATGGAGATGGCGTGTCCTTTGGGGCGGAAATCCTTATCGCTTTGCATATTCTTTGCGACCATGTTTCATCTTGGGAGGGAAGAAACTCCGCCAATGCGGCGAGGGTCGTCTCTCTCTCTCTCTCTCTCTCACTCTCTCTCTCTCTCTCTCTCTCTCTCTCTCTCTCTCTCTCTCTCTCTCACTCTCTCACTCTCTCACTCTCTCCTTCTCTCCTTCTCTTCCTCTCTCCCTCCCTCCCTCCCTCCTATCACTTTTCATTTTTACCTTTGCCTTTTGACTTAACTTCATCCTCAAGTGATTGTCTTTCCCTTTTTTCTCTACCTCGCTATCATTCTGTCTTTTAGTGGGCTTCTCCTGATTAGTGTATATATATATATATATATATATATATATATATATATATATATATACGTATATATCTATCTATCTATATATATATATATATATATATATATATATATATATATATATATATATATATATTTCATTATTTCCCTCCGCATTTTGCATGCTCCTCTCCACACGCGCATGCCCGTGGGAGGACGAGCAGCGTCCGTGATTCATCTGAACACCTGGTCAAGGTGGGTCTCTCGCTGTGTCATCCGGGTGCGCGAGATGAGGAAGAGTTGGGGGGGGGGGGGGGAATTCTCCAGCGCTGGTTTATTTGTATGTGAATGGTTGGCAGGTGCGGCCGGGGTTGTAAGGTAGTAGTGGCTGTTGCTGTACGGTAGTAGTTGTGGTTGTTATGGTGGTGGTAATGATTATAAAAGAAGGAATAGTAATAGTGATAGTAGTAGTGATATAGGTTATATTTATAGTGGTGCTTGGATGCAGAAGCGTATGAATAGTGATAATTGTAGTAAATCGTTGCTATAGGTAGTAGTAGTAGTTGATAATCCTTCTGTCGTTGCCATGCAGCAAATGAAGCGTATTGCACCAATCGCATGCTATAGCTTGATGTACAAGGTATGAATTTGTGCGTGCAATAATGACTAATCGAACCCAGCAACGGGAGAAGGCGGAGGCCGTTCTAGAAAGGAGATGCAAATGGCGGGATCCCCTCTGCCGTAGGTGTAGCCTCGTGATAGGATAAGGAGTGGATATAGAAGTAACGATGTAGCTAATAAAGTTGATATCAACTTGTCACACGCTGATACTTCATCAGAGTTATTATTCTGATTTAGTTGCCTTAATCGTCCATCATTACCCATTGTTCTTTCTCTTCCTTCGTTTTTGGTCATCATCGGAGGCCGCCCACTATCCCGCCCATGGGGGTCCGCCCGCAAACGCCCGCTCCCCCGCCGTTATATACAACTATAAATTGTTTCTGTTTGGGTACCATGCGCCTGGCGCTGCACGTGTCCGCCGCGCTGGCCTCCGCGGCGGCGATCGGGCTGCGCTGCGGCCGCTGCTGCTTTTGGGACGGGATGGAGTCGCGGCCTCGTTATGTGGCTCTTTATTGATTGCTCTTGTTGCTTCGTTGTTGTTGATTTATCATCATTATCATTATTTTTTTTATTATTATTATTATCATTATTATTTTGTCATAATTATTATTTATTATTATTATTGTTGTTGTTGTTGTTTTATTACTATTATTATTATTATGGTTATTGTTAACATTATCATCATTCTCGTCATCATTATTATTAATTATTATTGTTTTGTTGCGATTACTCTTGTTACTCTTACTCTTGTTGTTCTCATTTGCTACATTGCATTGCATTGTTTCATTGGTGTATTCCTTCACCCTCGTCTGAATACGAGTGCCTTTTCTCTCGTCTTTTATTTGCTGCAACGAATCACCGGCGAGGCATTTCCTTTGTCTTATTCCTCACCGTAAGACTTACCTTTTTTTCCTTTTAATTTATTCCTCCAAACTCCTCCGTTCCGATGCGCTGCGAATCCCGAAAACGATCGCTTGTCTTCGTTCGCCTTGTTTCTCCTCGTCGACGACTTAGCTGACGAACGAGTGACGACCTCTGGGATTGACGCGGACTTTATTTTTTTGGCGACGGAGAAACGACAGCAGACAGATGGTCGCCGCGGGGAGCTGTCGCGTGAGGGAGGGGGAAGGGGGGAGGTGAGGGGGAGAAGAGGAGGGGGAAGGGGAAGGGGTAGAGGGAGGGAGAGAAGGGGATTATTGAGGTCGGGATGGTGGGAGGGGGGAGAAGGGAAGAGAAAAAGCGGGAGAAGGAGATTATTGAGGGTGGAGGGAAGGGGGGAGGAGGGGGGGAGGGGGATTATTGAGGACGGGGGAAAGAGGGAAGGGAGAGAAGGGGGAAGGAAGGAGAAGGAGAAAGGGAGGGGGAAATGAAGGAGGGAGAAGGATTTTTTAGTGGCGGGGTAAAGAGGGAGGGGAGAGGAGGAAGGAAGAGAGGAAAGAACAGGAAAAGGGAGAAATAAAGAAAAATAATGGATGGAAACTGTAACTGAGGGCGGAGGGAAGAGGGAAGGAGAGAGAAGGAAAAAAAAAAGTAAGACAAGGTAGAAGGAAATTATCGATGACAGAAGAAAGAGAAAGAGGGAGAAGAGAAATAAAGGAAGAAAGAGGATAGGTAGGAGAGAAGGAAGAAAGGAAGAAGAAACAGAAGGAGAAAACAATAATAAATACCAAAGGAAAGGAAATGAAGAAGAAACGTGAAGAAATATGCGAGAGACACAGCGAGAGGGTGGAGAGAGATAGAAAACCATGATAAGATTATGTTGCATTTACCTTGCATTTACCTTGCATTTCGATTACTCCTTTATCCTCCTCTGTCCTTTGCCTCTCCCTCACCACTCCTCCTTCTCTCTCATGCCTCACCTCTTGTTTATTTGTTTCAGTTTTGTGTTTGTTATTTCTGCTTTGTTTTTTGTTTTCGCGCCTTTCTTGTGACTTTCTTTTCATCTGCCTCGTCTCTTCTATTTCCTTATTTTTGTTTTTTTGTTTTGTTTTTCTCTCTCTCTCTCTCTCTCTCTCTCTCTCTCTCTCTCTCTCTCTCTCTCTCTCTCTCTCTCTCTCTCTCTCTCTCTGACTGTTAACTCTCCTTCAGTTCTGTCTTTCCATTCTCCTATTCCTCCTTTCCCCTTTTCATCGTCCTCTTCTCTCTCATCCCCCTTATCTTCCTCCTCTTCCTCCTCCCTGACCCTCCTCTCCCTCCTCACCTTTCTTCCCTTTCCTCCCCTCTCCCACACTTCTCCTCCCCGACTCCCTCCTCTTCCTTCTACCTCCCTCATACACCCCTCATCCTCCCTCATACACCCCTCATCCTCCCTCATAAACCTACTCCCTCATGACCCCCCCTCCCCCCCATGAAGATAAGGCCAGCAGCAATATCAGCGAGTCACGACCCACGACTCGTCCAGGGCACAAGGCACGCCAGCTCCGGTAGTGGCGGTCAACTTGCAATTAATTTTCTAAACAACACTTGTATCATCTTGGCCTCTCCATAATATCCCTCTCCCCTCTCTCCCCTCACTCTATCTTCATCCTCCGCTCCCCCTATCCTCCTCTCCTATCCACCCCCTCCGTGATTAGGTTTGGTCTGCTTAATCGCATAATCACTGGCCGTGCATTCCTGGCGGGACATGCCTTTAACCGGATTTGATGACGCGGATGTGAGATTGTCTTTTGAACTTTTTTTTTTTTCTTTTTTTCTTCTTTTCTTTTCTTTTTATCTTCTTCTTCTCCTTTTTGGGTTTGCGAGGGGGATAAGCGGAGGAATTTTTGGCAGAGGCGTGTCGTTGGAACGCTGACTTGCTCATAGACAATTTATGGCCGAAGTTTTATTTGATGGAAAGACAAGCTGGCCGAAAAAAAATATGCCTTACAATGATGTTTATTTGTATATTTACGATTTATTCTTCTTCTTCCTTTTTTGTCTTCATCTTGAGCAGTTAGTTATCGAAACTCTTTTCTTTATTCTCCAAATTTGATCTTTAAAGCTTATCAATAATCAAGTGATTGCACTTGCTAATCAGAGTTCCAGGATGTTGATTATTAATTGAGCCTAGCGAATTGTTTGCATTATCTAGACATATTGCTGAATAATAAGACATGCTTGGACGTGTTGGCGTGGCGCATTTGCTTAATTGTGTCTTCAGTTATTTTGCTGTCGTTGCATTTTGTTCTGTGGGAAGGTTTTGCATCATTAATGTACGGTGAGTTAGGAAAGAAGGCAAGATGGACTTACGCAACTATGGGCATATCGTTCTCTGTGTCACTTTCATTTATGCTGTCTAGTTATCTATCTTTCTGTCTATCCTCATCCATCTCTCTCTCTCTCTCTCTCTCTCTCTCTCTCTCTCTCTCCTCTTCTTCTTCCTCCTCCTCCTCCTCCTCCTCCTCGCCATCCTCTTCATTTTCTTCATCATCCTCCACCCCTTCCCCCTCCTGCTCCTCTTAAGCGTCCTCCTCTTCCTCCTGCCCCTCTTCTTCCTCCTCCTCCTTCTCCTCCTTGACCCGGACTCCGCACACATGGATCGCTTTCAGTTCCCTCCTTGTCCCTTTATGCCATATTTGTCATACATCTGGCTTTGTGTGTGTGCGTTTGTTTGTTTTCTTGCGTGTGTTTTGTTTGTTTGCCCGCGCGCGTGTGTGTGTGCGTGCGCCTGTGTGCTTGTGGGCCTGCAAGAGAAAGAGAGAGAGAAAGAGAAAGAGAAAGAGAAAGAGAGAGAGAGAGAGAAGTGTGTGTACGTACGTATGTGTGTACCTACGTTAGTGTGCATGCCTGCGTACGTGCGTGCGTGTGTGATTAATGCTGCAGCTCAACTTAAGCACGGCTATTACTTCTTGCCGAACCTTATTCCCTTTCTCTTTCGCCTTTCGCAGATTGGGATAAAGAGGCGTCGCCATTGCGCGTGAGCTTCGATGATCCCTGTTATCTGTTCTCGTGTGTGTGCTCCTCTTTAGCTCGCGTTTAGCTGTTTATTCTATGTTGCTAGCTGTTTGGGGGTCTCTCTCTCTTCTCTTCTCTTCTCTTCTCTTCTCTTCTCTTCTCTCTCTCTCCCTCTCTCTTTCTCTTACTCTCTTTCTCTTTATCTATATTCTCTTATCTATATTGTTGGCTGTATGTCTGTATGCCTGCCTGTCTATTCTTCCCTCTTCTTCCCTTATTCTCTTCCTCTCCCACTCTCTATCTCTCTCTCTATTTCTCTCTCTCTCTCTCCCCCCCCCCCCCTCTCTCCCCTCCCTCTCTCCTCCTCTCTCTCTCTCTCTCTCTCTCTCTCTCTCTCTCTCTCTCTCTCTCTCTCTCTCTCTCTCTCTCTCTCTCTCTCTCTCTCTCTCTCTCTCTCTCTCTCTCTCTCTCTCTCTCTCCCTCTCCCTCTCCCCCTCTCTCCCCCTCTCTCCCTCTCTCCCCCCCTTCCACACACACTCCTCCTCCTCCTCTTCCATCATCACCATCACCTCTTCTGTGTCCTCATTCAACTCTTCTTTCTCGTTCACCTTCTCCTCCTCCTCCCTCACTTGCTATTCCTTATACCTCATACTATCCCCCTCCTCCCCTCCCCTCCTCTCCCCTTCCTCCCCCTACCCCCCTTCCTCCTCCTCCTTTTCTTCTTCCGCTTCACTTCCCTCCTCCCCTCTCCTCTTCCTCCTCCTCCTCCTCCTCCCTCCTCCTCCTTCCCCACGACTCTTAAACAAACTCATAAACAGGTGCGTAACGGTGTCAAAGATGAGAAACCCTTGTAAGACACACGGTAGGTCCTTCAAGACGCCGTGCTCGCTTATGCTCGTACTCCGACTCGAGACAAGGTGCGCCACGTCGCCTCTTTTCATTTACTTTTTTTTATATATTTTTTTTTAGTTTTTTTTTTTTCTTTGCATCTCGTTTTTTGTTCTTGTACGATTCAATTCTTGTCTAATGTCGTGTTTGTGTCAACCCCCTCCCAAATAAAAAGAAAAAAAGGGAAAAATAAATAAAAATGGTAAAAAAAGAAAGAAGAATTAGACCGCAGAGGGGGGGGGGAGGGGCTTCACTGTGAGCGAGAGCAGTAGGAGGAGGAGGAGGAGGAGGAGGAGGAGGAGGAAGAGGAGGAGGAGGAGGAGGAGGAGGAGGAAGAAGAGGAGGAGGAGGAGGAGGAGGAGGAGGAGGAGGAGGAGGAGGAGGAGGAGGAAGAAGAGGAGGTGGAGGAGGAGGAGGAGGAGGATGAGGATGTGGAGGAGGAGGAGGAGGAAGAGGAGGTGGAGGAGGAGGAGGAGGAGGAGGAAGAAGAGGAGGAGGTGGAGGAGGAAGAGGAGGTGGAGGAGGAGGAGATGGAGGGGGAGGAGGTGGAGGAGAAGAAGAAGAAGAAGAAGAAGAAGAAGAAGGAGAAGGAGGAGGAAGAGGAGGAGGAGAAGGAGGGGGGGGGGTAGTGAGCGGCGCCGACCTGTCTTTCCCGCGCTCTTGTGACGTCACGGCTATCTTGCCCGCTATATTCTAGGAAGTTAATCTAGAAAGCTACCACGCCCTTTCCCACCTTCTTTTTCTCTTCCTTTTTCTTCAACTGTTTCTTCTTTATATTCTACGTCACCATCTTCCTCCTTGTCCTTTGGTGATAATAGTAATGATAATGATAATAGTCATTATTGTTATTATTATTATTATCGTTATTATCATTATGATCGTCATCATTATTATCACAATTAATTCATTTGACTTCGTTGAACGTTTAACGCCGCTTTGAAAACGTTCAGTGGCGTTCTCAAGTTCCCGACCGAATGGCTGTCATGAGAAATTCATTCCCATTTTCGGTCATTTGTTTCGTTTTATGAACTCTCGCAGTCACGTCCCCTCGTCAGGCGTTTATTGTGTTTCTATTGTGTCCTGATCTTGATGAAGTTGTTTCTTGACAACTGCAATTACCTCTCTCGAAACTTCTTCCTCTTCATTCCAACCTTTCTCCTTCCCACTTCTTTCTTCTCTGTTTCATTTCCTCTTATTTCTTCTCCTTTCTCATTTCTCTTATTTTTTCTCCTTACTCCCCTCTCTTTCTTTCTACCTCACTCTCACCCCTGCTTCATGCCTCCTTTCTTCCATTTTCTCTTTTTCTCTTCTTCTTCCTCCTCCTCCATCTTCTTTTCCTTTCCTTCACTTCCTTCTTTCTCCCTTTCTCTCATCTCTCCCTCTTCTCTCCTTTATTTCTTCTCTCCTCTCCCTTCTCTCTCCCTCTCTCTCCCTCACCCCCTCACCCCTTCTTTCTCCCTCCCTTCTCCCCCTAGTCTCTACCCCGAACCCAATACCTGTCCAGCAAACATAACACTGTTACGTGATGTTATTAAGAAGAAACGAACACCCTCACCCATCCACCACACCCACACCCACCCTACCGTCATGCGTGAGGTTTTGCGTGTTGCGGGGGGAGGGGGGAGAGTAACGGGGGAGGGGGTATGAGCTGTAGAGGGGATAGGGATAGGTTAACAGACCACTTCCGGGATAGGTGGCAGCTCCGTAATGATAACAGCTCCTGTGCAACGCTTAATACCCAAGTTCTTCTCGATGCGACGTAATGGCTTGGGAACGCTCGCTTGGGTTCGCCGCCTCGTGTGTGTGTGTGTGTGTGTGTGTGTGTGTGTGTGTGTGTGTGTGTGTGTGTGTGTGTGTGTGTGTGTGTGTGTGTGTGTGTGTGTGTGTGTGTGTGTGTGTGTGTGTGTGAATGTGAGAATGTGTATACGTGTGCGTAGGTTTGCATACGTGTACTTACGCATGCACATATAAAAGTTTTAAAATGGTTGTAAACGCGTAAACATCCGCGCCTCCTGGTGATCAAAATCCCAACCACACTTTCCGAGTCACTTAAAATATCACCATGCATTGTGCGACGCGAGACTCGGTTTCAATAAAAAGTGAGTAAATTTCCATCATAAAGATAGGACCGCCTTGAGACGCCTGTGAGACGCCCTTTTGTGCCTGCCAAAGCACCTGACCTCGCTCGACCTCGGATTCTGGGGGCGAGAACTCAGGCCATTTGAATTACTCTCGATATCTGGGAGGTCTGCTTCTTTGCCTCATCGTGTTTTATTCGGATTATGATTTTTTTCTTTCTCATCTTTTCTGCCTCCTCTTATCATCGTTGTTATTATTTGGATGTGATTATTATTGTTGCATGAAAATTAGCAGTACCATCGTCGTCGTCATCGTTATTATCGTGTCATCAACATCACAGTTACCATTACCATCATCACATCGCCATCACCCTCATTACCATAACCATAACCATTACCATCACCATCACCATCGCCATCGCCATCACCCTCATTACCATCACCATCGCCATCACATTCATTACCATCATCATCACAATCATTTCCATCACCACCACTCCCATCATCACATCATCGTCGTCGTCATCACCACATCCTGAGCCTCACTCCGGCGTCTCCTGCTAGTGCTTTCCCCTCCGAAGAATCCTCACGGCGCACTTCTCACAGTCGCGCAATCCATCATTAATAATCCCAGCTGTAACTGCTAATCACCAGCCATCACGCGGCCATCATGTGACCATTTGTCGGGAACCAATGAGTGAGGCTCGAGGATAATGAGGACTTACAATCCGCTATCATTACTCATTGTGTTTAGCTGTTTGCCCGTTTGTGGGGTATTGGTCGGTCTTTGTGGGGGTTGGATGGGTGGGTGGGTGGCTGGGTGGGGTGGCGTGTATGAGGGTGGGTGAAGGTGGATGGGTGAAGAGGCGTGGGTAAGGGTGGATGGGTGGGAGGGAGTGTGAGGAGTGGATGAGGTGGATAGATGAGGGGTAGGGGGGTTTGATGGTTGGATGGGTGAGGATGGGTGATTGGTTGGGTGGGCGGGTGAATGGGGGTGATGGCGTTTGTGTGTAGATGGATGAGATAGTGTAGTTTCGTATGTGTGAGAGTGTGGATGGATGAGTAGGGTTGAGTGGGTGAGTGGTAGGTAAGAAGGGTTGGGTAGACAAGGTAGTTGTAAGGTGAGGAGCGAGTGGATACGAAGGTGTGAGTGTGAGTGTTGGGGAATATTTGTGTGTGAGAACTGTATATATTTCATGCTTACAAATATATCTATTCCAAAACGTTGTGTCAAAAAAAAAGAAAAAAAAAGCAAGCACATAAAATAAAATTAAAAAAAAAATTATATAGCAGACACCACTCATATATTCCTATCCCAGTATGTACATGTGTTTGTGTGTGTACGCATATGCAAGTTGACGTACGTGTTGCGGCCATATTTATGAATCTCCGGAGCGAAACACATGTCTCCACTCGGAGCTCATCGTTAAAGACAAAAATCCCCAGTGTAGAACAAGACATCGGAGCGGGAGTGTGAAGACGTCCACGGTCCTTGGGCGATAACGCTATCTTTATGGTTATTGCGTTCTGGTCGCCCCAAGACTGGCGTAGGAGGTCCTTGGCATTCACGTACATTGTGATATTATTACTATGTCAGCTATTGTTATTACAGTGTTACTATTATTACTGTTATTATTGCTGCTATCAGTATTGTTATCATTATTGTTATCACTGTTATTATTATTGTTATTATTATTATTATTATTATTATTATTGCTATTACTATTATTGCTATTGCTATTATTATCGTTATTTTTGTGTTTGTTGTTGTTTTCATTACCTGTATCACTCTTTATTATTTTCACATTTTCTTAAGCAATGTAATAACCCGCCTTCCTTCTCTCTCCCGACAGCACTGGCTAGACCCGGCTAAGAAAGTGGTGAAACAACTCAAAGGTAAGACAAAAAAATAGAAATAAATAAATAAAGAAATAAAAGAAAAAGAAAAGAGAAATAAGATAAAGAAATAGATAAATAAAATAAAAAATAAAGAGATATCTACACACCGAGTACTCCATAACTTGACAACCATCTCGAATTTCTGTTGCGTCATCTCCGCGATTGATAAGTTGACAGCTCTGACGGATGACTGTCGCTTGCTTAACCACGTCTTCAAGATTTAGTGGTCGTTGGGTTGATGTGGTGGTTGTCTTTTATGGCTGAGTATTCCATCGTCTGGGAACATTTTTACGCTCGGTTTATTTATCCATTCATCAATTGTTATTATTATTATTATTATTATCATCATCATTATTATCATTATTATCATTCATTATTCATTATTAATTATTGTTATTATCGTTTAATGTTCTGTTTGTTGTATGTTGATTTATTTACTTGTTCCGTGCTCACCCATAATGTTTCATTTTTTTCCAATTAGGGTGATTATTGTTATAACCGAACGTTTAATTGTGGATAGGAAGTGATATAGCATACAACGTAATGGCGGTTAATTACGTAATGCCTGTGTGTGGTCGGGAATAGGTCTATATTGTTAGCCAAATTATTTTAGGCTCGTAATGATTACCCTCCTTTGAGTGGCTCCTCCTTCCTCTTCCCCTCCCTCTCTTCCTTTCGGTATTGTGACATACTTCGATTTCCTCTCTATGTTTATCTATCTATCTACCTATCTATCTCTTTCTCTGTCTATCTCTTCCTTTCTATCTTTCTTTCTCTCTTTCTCTCTCTCTCTCTCTCTCTCTCTCTCTCTCTCTCTCTCTCTCTCTCTCTCTCTCTCTCTCTCTCTCTCTCTCTCTCTCTCTTTCTCTCCCCCCCCCTTCTCTTTCAACCCCTCTTTTCTTTCTCCCCAGCCCTTTCTCTTTTACCTACACCACCTCCACCCACTCCACCCGCTCTTCCTACCCCCCCCCCCCCCCAACCCCTCACCAGCATACGACGCTTCAAATGGTAATGAAGTTCTTTCTCTCCCTTCCCTGGTTTACAAACAATAGAGGAGGCAAATGTTATGATAACCGCGTGTACAGTCACTCATAAAAGTTCGTGGGGGTCCGTGTGTGTGTGGGCCTGTGGAGTCCCCACCCCTTTCTGGACGGCGAGTCTTTATAATGGCGTGGCAACGCGCACAGCCATACACATGGCATAACTGTAACGTTGATGTGATAAAATAAGAAAGGGATATGTTTGTCAATCAGGAATTATCGGTATAGTCATAACCAGTTACATTATTCCAATGTAGTGTGAAAAGATATGAAGGTTTGAGTGCCTCCAATGTCTAAAGTTTACAATAAAGAAGTGAGCAGTAACGAGGGTAGTGCAGGTCGACATGCATTCGAACCGTTTCGAAAATTTGCTTCGCATCCACGTCAATAATGTTGTAAATCATTAAGAGCTAAAGAGACACAGAATCGAATGTTGTATAGCATTACTTTCGTCACATATTCCCCCATATATCCCAAGAAAACCAAATGTAAATAATAGGTCATAAAACATTCTAAGTAGACCAAGACTCGAAACACTGAGCAGTGAAGCAGTCTGAGTTGGCCAGAGCGTCACTAGACGCTGAAAGTGTAGGAATTGTGTGTGTTCACCTAGGACATGATTGACCGTAATAAATGTCCACGCAAATATTGTTTTATGTCATGTATTTTTCACGGTGCAATTTTATGAATGACAGCATATGAAGGTTAAAATTTTATGGACACAACAGAAGAAGGGTGGAGAAGGAGGGAGTAAAAAGGTGGTTTTAAACCAGGTGAAGGGAGACTAGAGGGAGGAGGTCAAGTGTTTAGTTTCCGCTCACCTATGGTAGTTGAGGTTAAAGCCATTTGTTAATATTGTAATGAAATGTTATATAGTAGCGAAACATACGAAATGTTCACTGTGCATTTATCTGATGTCGAACTATTACTCTCTATAAATACCAAACGTCATATCGCAGTATATTGTCCTTAACGGGAACAGTGTTCACAAAGTTTCCTTCCCCCATCCCCACCTTTAGGTGAATGACGTCCCCCTCGACATCTGAACCACCGGGTAAGCGGCAATGACAACAGCTATGGATAATGACATGTCATTCGTGATGTTACAGTATATCCTCTGTCACTGATACTCAAGCAATTTAGTGATGAGGGAAGTGGCAGCTCCGTATGTTGCTGGTTCCATGCACAACTGTCGTGGCATCCAGCAGTCTAATACACCAGCATATTGAAAGCATGTGGCACATAAATCATAAAGTATGGAACATGCGACCATACAAGATTATGTAGTTGCTTCCTTTGTAGGATAAATAACCATTTCTTTGCATGACATGTAAAGAAAGTGCTGAACAGACAAAACAGTAAAAACAAATTGTATAAACATTACATTTATTTATTTGTAAATAATAATATATAGAACACATTTATTTATTTGTAAATAATAATATATAGAACACAAGTGTTCATAAATAACTCATTTGTTGTGGTGACTACATGACTCAATATGCTATGCCATATGTATATTAATTGAGATAAATATAGGCTATAGGCAAAAGGAAATACCTGTAATACTGACTTCAAATATAAATGTGTCCTGTCAATACTAATAATCTCTCTCTCTCTCTCTCTCTCTCTCTCTCTCTCTCTCTCTCTCTCTCTCTCTCTCTAACTCTCTCTCTTTCTCTCTCTCTCTTTCTCTCTCTCTCTTTCTTTCTTTCTCTCTTTCTCCCCCCCCCCTTCTCTTTCAACCCCTCTTTTCTTTCTCCCTAGCCCTTTCTCTTTTACCTACACCACCTCCACCCACTCCACCCGCTCTTCCTACCCCCCCCCCCCCTTAACCCCTCACCAGCATACGACGCTTCAAATGGTAATGAAGTTCTTTCTCTCCCTTCCCTGGTTTACAAACAATAGAGGAGGCAAATGTTATGATAACCGCGTGTACCATTGTGCCTTTGAGAGAAGGGGTGGGGGTGGGGAGGAATATGGGGGGGGAGGGAAGAGAAAATAGAGAGAAAGGGCGGGGATGAGATAGAGAAGATGTGTAACTGGAAGGTCTATAAATAGGGCAATGGGAGAATGAGAGAAGAAGGAGGGCAATAGAAGGCAGAGTATAGAGAAAAGATGGAGTAATAGGATGGAGTAGAAATGCTAAAGAAATAATGGAAGCGAAGATGAAAAAAGAAAAAAAAATGAGTGAATAAATATCTATTTGTTGTGATAATGATACAACTATAGATATAAATGTGAATGTAAAATTGTGAAACCGAGAGAGAGTTATTTATATTATTATGATAGGAATATATTGCCTTAGGGGAATGAAACGATTGGTCGAGTAACTAAGATAAGAAAAAAAATATTAAGTAAAAACAGGAAGCGGTGCCGAGGGTTCACGTCAAAGGAAACTTACATCTTAATAGATAAAATGGCAATTCAATAGCATATAAATTGGCAGGGAACGGATAAATCGGTTACGTAGTAGTCACGGCTCCAAATTTGTAATTGAGGGAAATTGGCTGAAGGAGAAATATGACGCCTTGAAGAGAGGAGATGGGGGGAGGAGGAAGAGGGGAGGGGGAGGGAGGGGAGGAAGGAAAAATCCTCACCCCCCCCCCCTTCTCCCTTCCTCATTTTTGTGACCTTTATTGTCTTAAGTTTTCCAAAGTTCCCACGCGCTCTGCACCGCCTTGAGTTACTGTTTACGGTGAATCCGCCATTGTAATGGGACTTGGAATCAGGGGAGGGAAGTGAAAATTAGGAAGGGTGGATGGGTGGGTGGGCGGATGGGTTGGGTGGGTGGGTGGGGTATGGGTAGGTAGGCATGCAGGCAGGCAGGCAGGCAGGGAAGCAGGTGGGTCTGGGTGGATGGATGGATGGATGGGTAGGTAGGTCTGGGTGGATGGATGGATGGGTAGGTGGGTTTGGGTGGATGGGTAGGTGGGTCAGGGTGGATGGATGGATGGATGGGTGGATAGGTGGTTAAATGGATGGAGTGAGAATTAAAAGAAAGGAAGAAAAGAGTAAATGAGGTGGATGGCCGAAGATATAATAACGGGAAAGAAAGGAAAAGCAAAAGCGTAACAAGGAAGAAAGAAAGACGAAGAAAGTATGAAAAATAAACAAAAGACAGAAAATCGTAAGATGGAGATAGACATAAAGATAGAAAATGAAACCAAAAGAAATGAAGAATGAAGAGAGGGGAGGAAAACCATCTTGAAGAGAGAGTTAAGGAAAAATAGAACGGAATAGAACAGCAGGGAGGCAAAGAGAAGAGGAAAGAGAAAAAAGAAAGGTTGACATTTTAAGAGAGAATGGGAGGGAATAATGGAAGAACGACTTGGAAAAGTTGGAGGAAGAGAGGAGAAGAGAAGAGAAGACAAGACAAGACAACAGAAAAGAGAAACAAAATGAAGAGAGAAGGAAAGATAAAAGGAGGTAGAGAAAGAGGAAGAAGAAAGAAGTTTACAACAAGAGAGATGAGAATAAAGACTTGAAGAGCGAGGAGGAGAGAAAAACGAAGAAAATAGAGAAATAAAAAAAAAGCAAAGAAAGAGTAAAATAAAACGAAAGAGGAAGAAATGAAAAACCAATGAAAGAAAATTAGTGAAAATAAGAATAGAAAAGGATGGAGAAGAGAGAGTTATCGAGGATGACACAACAATAGCGTCAGGGAATCAGGGTCAACCGCTGGCGGGATCCGGTCGAGTCATTTCGCCCCCGTATTGAACAGCGGAAGGTTTTCATTTTCATTAATGGCGATAATTACGTCGGATGCGATTTATGTCTCTTAATTGGGGTTTAAAAACACCTTTGAAGATCGCCGTTCATTTAACCGCGGTGTTCATTTGGCCGGAAAAAAGTTCCAATTTAATTACGTGTGTTTATGCTGTCTCGTTGGTCTTTGCTGGGAGGAGAGAGAGAGAGAGAGAGGGGGGGGGTTATACCACATGGGCGTAAGTAAGGCTCATGGCCCCATTCGGTCAACGCTATGACATGACACTTATGGATGTAGAGCGTGGGAGGGCTACGGGCCGACCTTGACATGTGCTGTGTCATCTTGCCTTCTGTTAAGGATATAAAATTAGAAGGAATTAGATAAAGAAGAATGGAAGGGAGAGAAGGAGGGAAGGAGGAAGGAAGAGAGGAAGGAGGAAGAATGAAGGACAAAGGATAGAGGTAAAGGATAAAGCTAGGCGAAGAGGGAAGTGGGAGAATAAGAATCAATCCGGAATAAGAGAAGTGAAGCGAGAGAGAAAGAGATAGAGCGAAAGCATCTGCAGGTAAAAGAGACCATAAACTCACCGGCGGTTGAGAAGGTGTTGGCGTAATTGCAACAATAAACGTGAAATGCGTCTCGCCGTAACCATGGCGACTGCTATAAAGTTGTAAACGAAACGACACGTGGCTCAAGTGTCCTTTGGCGGAACTGTGACTTTTGGTTTTCGTCTTGTACATTCTCTCGCCTTTAGACACTCGCCTAACGCGCGTGAAGTACTCCGTTCGCTTAATTGGAATGATTTTAGAAATTTTCTCCAATTATTTCTCCGGTTTCGTACTGACGCACACACGCACGTAAGCATATGCAATCCGACCGCACGAGCGCGGACGCACGCAAGCACGCACGCACGCACGGACACACACACACACACACACACACACACACACACACACACACACACACACACACACACACACACACACACACACACACACACACACACACACACACACGTCTGCATGCACACAGTATCCCAAAGTCGTGATCAGTGAAAGTCGGGACGACACTTCATCTTCCAAACCTTTGCCTTTACGTCGCTTTTTTCGTAATAAAATATATTCCAGTTTCCCCTTTCCCTTCTCCGTTTTCTTTGTTTTCCCTTTTTGGTGTTCGTGATGGACGTTGAATGTTATCAAGTAACGGCCTCGTCTCTCTACCCCTCTCTCTCTCTCACTCTCTTTCTCTCTCTTATCTCTTGCGCTTTATATTCGTTCTTCTTGGTGTGAGTGTGTCTCTCTTTTTTCTCTTGTTGGTATTTCCATTTCATTTTTTACATATATATTACCTCATCCGTATTTGTTTCTCTTATCTATCACTCTCTGCAATGGCCATTGACCCGATGAGTAACTTGCTTGCGTTTGCTTCTCCTTTGTGACTTTTCGCTTTTTTATGTTGATTTTTACCTGTCCCTATGCTTCATTCTCTCACGTCTCTCAATACAATACACGATAGCTTCTCCAACCAGGACACGCCCCGAAATCACACCCTCGCCCACCCATACGCCCTTAAATCCCGACCACCCACATCCATTCTCCCCTTAAACCCCCCTGCAAACAATCGCAAGGGACAGTCCAGGCGCCCACCCTTGGCTGCCTTAACCTCACGTCCGCTAAGCACTACTACGCCCCTGCGGCTTAACACATGCTAACACACCTGTACCCTAGGCACCCCACGACGCTATCACATCGTGTAGGTAGGGTGAAAGTGAAGATGGCCGGGCTTTTCTAGCTCTAGGTCAGGAGTCAGCTCGGGTCAGTAAGGGTCACTGCCTCCGCCAAGGTCAACCCGGTTCCTGTGCTCCCTTCCTCCTCCCTCACTTCCTCTCCCTCCTTTCCCTCCCCCACCCCTCATCTCCCAGGTCATCGGGAGGCTGTGGATCTACCAGGTTTATTTGGTAAAGGAAAGGAATGTCTCTCTCTCTCTCTCTCTCTCTCTCTCTCTCTCTCTCTCTCTCTCTCTCTCTCTGAATGTCTCTCTGAATTCCTTTTCTTTTATCCTCTACCTGGCTTTTGCCCCCTCCCCCCACACTACCAATACCCCACCTCCCTCTTTGTATCTCTTTATGTTTTATCATTTCTCTCTCTTTTGTGCCTTATATTTTTGCATTTGGTTCTGTTTGCATCTGTATTTTCTCTTCTTTGTTTTCATCTCGTATCCTTTTCCTTCCTCTCTTTCTCTCTGCTCTTGTTCTTCCTCCTCCTCCTCCTCATCATCATCATCATTCTTTAACTTCTCTTCCTCCTCTTCTTTCCTCCTCCTTTTACTTTTCCTCCTCCATCACCTCCTCCTCCCCCTCTTCTACCTTTTCCTCCATCACCTCCTCCTCCTCTTCTTCTTCCTTCTCGTCCTCCTCCATTACCTCCTCCTCGTCCTCCTCCATCACCATGTCCTCCTCCTCCTCTTTCTTATTCCGGTCCACCTCCTTCCCAGAACCCTTCCTCTCAAATGGGTAGAAAGAGGGAGACAAGCTAATGCAGGGTAGCATGTGAGGGGAAGGGAAGGGGGGGGGGCGTGAACAACAGGCCTAGAATGAGAATTAGCCGAGGGAGAGGACCTCTTTACTCAAAGTTAGTCGCACGCCCCTCGCCAAACTCGCACCTCTGGACGTCAACTTGTGTAATGTTAAAACCACCTGCTTTTGTTTTTGTTTCACCCGCCGGCGCGCCGAGGATCAGGTCGTGAGGTTGAAACGTGCTCTATAAAGTGAATTACGCAAAAGCTACATCATGAAAAAGCGGTCTGCTGTAGCCATGTGGACCGAATGCAGCTTGTTAGCACTTGTAGATATTTATGTGTATCTATCTTACTGTATCTATCTATTTGTTTCTCTCTCACTCTCCCTTTCTCTCTTTCTTTCTGTGATGAGTCACAGTCGTAGGTGTGTGGCGTGCAGCATATTCATCTCAGAAGTTTGTATTGTTTGTCACATTGCATACGCGCATGTGGTGGTCGTCTCTGCAGTATTCATCACGGTTTATTGCATGTGTTGGTCGCACTGGATAATAAAAATGAATATTACTATTCATAGCAGCTCACCGTGTGTTTTCGTCGCAGCGAATGATAAATCTCTACCCATGCATATCGGGCAGTGATTCGTCGCACTCTGGATAAGGGGACCAGAAATCATCCCGTAATTGAGGCGTAGGAGGAGGCGGAGGCCATCGTGCCCGGCGAAGGGGGACTCCGCGAAGGCTAAGTAACTGCATCGCCATAAAAGAGGAGAAACTTGCAGCATTCCTTTTAATGCGCTTCGTAAGGAAAGTCGAACAGATCAAATTATGCGGCTGCGATATGGGGAGGGGGTAGAGGAGCGCGAGGGGGGGAGGGGAGAGGTCAAGAATCAAGAAGGAGAGGGAGAGGAGAGATGGTGGAAGGGCTAGGGAAGACATGTAATGGGGTAGATACGAGGGTTTAGGTGAAGGAAAGAGAGAAGGAGATGGAGATGGACATGGAGGAAGGAAAGGAGAGAAAGAGAGAGGGAAAGAGCGAAAGAGAGAAAAAGTAGAAAGGGAGGGAAGGGCTCTGGAGGCAAGAATAGCCGGGGACGAAACTTTCAATTGTTGACCAATTTGTATGAGTGAATGTCCGTGCGTGTGTTTGCCGTGGAACACCCATGTCAACAACAACGGGGAAGTTAGAGAGACGAGATAAGGCTAACATAATCGGAAGAAAATGAAGAGAAGGCTGGACTGAGATGAGACGGCGAACCAGAGAGGTAGAAAAATAGAAAATAAAAAAAGGAAAGATAAGAAAAGGATGCGATAAAAAGCAACAATATAGCGAGAGAGAAGAGCAGGAAGATGAGAGAGGGGGAGATGGAATGAAAGAAAACGACGGATAGGAGAGGGAAGAGAGCGAGATAAGAGATGACGAAAACGAGACTGGGCGAAAGAACGTGAGACGATGCCGGTGTCGCAAGCGGAGCCGCGGGAGGAGGGAGATCACGGAGACTGCCTGAAGGAGAGGGAGGGAGGAAGTAAATAAGTAAGTGAGAAGGAGAGAGAGAGAAAGAGAGAGAGTGAGAGAGAGAGAGAGAGAGAGAGTGAGTGATAGAAAGAGAGAGAGAGATAGAAAGAAAGAAAGAGGGAAGGAGGGAGGGAGGGAGGGAGAAAGAAAGAAAGAAAGTGTGACAAAGAAAGAAAAGACAGAGAAAGAGAGAGGGTGAGAGGAGAAAGAGAGAAAGAAAGAAGAAAAGAGAGAGAAAGAGAAGAAAAGATAGAGAGAGAGAGAGAGAGAGAGAGAGAGAGAGAGAGAAGAAAGAGATGTGTCGAAACAACGAACTTGTCGAGCACCCGGGGCTGTAAATGCCCCTTGCCGCCGCCTGCCACCGCCTGCCACCACCTGGGCAATTTATCGCCGCTGGACCCCGGACAAAAAGGAAAGTTGATGCACGAGTCAGATAGTCGGCGCTGGAAAGTGATCCCTTGCAAAGAAGGTGAGGGTCCTGCTCGCGGCGACGGCGAAAGATTCGGGCAAGGCGAAGGAAGGGGGGGGGGGGCTGGTTGAGTACGCGGGGGATGGGAGATGGGGGATGGGGGGAGAGAAGGGGTGGGGCGATAGCTTTGATTTGGCGGGCGATTTGAATCTTACCAAATCGGGGTTTGTTTTGGGCTTGGGGAGCTTCGTATTCGCTATGAGGAGGGAGAAAGAAAAAAAGGAAAAGGGAAAAAGCAGGAAATGTTGAAAAGCGAATGGCACGATCGGTGGAGGTAAGGAAGGAAGGAGGAAAAAGATAGAGAGAGAAAGAAAACTAAAGTTAATGGAAGATGGGCAGTTACAGGCAGATAAGGAGACAGCTGAGGCCCGTGGGAGAGTGAAGGTCCACAAACTCCCCAAGGCTGTCACGAGAGAGCCCAAGTGTACGAAATGAATGAATTCCCAGCGTGAGTAAGCGTGACAAAGCAGGCCCTGACCCGGTCTCAGGTCACCCTTCGCGGCTAACCTTCTTTTTCATACACTGCTACAGAAGGCGGCGGGGTGAGGCAACCGCTACGCAACCTGGAGATAGCAGGAGGTTTCGTGTATGACGCTACTCGGGGGACTAAAAGGGTCACAGCCACTGGAGGTGGGGGGAGGGGGGGGGATCGGCGCTGCTCGGCATGCCAGTCCACAGGGCGTGAAGAGAGAAAGTGATGGGCGCAGTGCTAAAGTAATCTTAGCGACATATATGTGAGCGTGTACATTATATGTGGAAGGATCACACTTTAAACTCGAGACTTGTGAAAACGTAAACACATAAATAAGTGTGTGTGTTTTAGTTCCCGTATTCCATAACAACTTCTAAAAACAAAATAATACATTTCTTTTTCCGTTTCCTGTTTGTTGACATTCTTTCTTCTTCCTAATTCACATACTTTTATAACTTATTCTGCGTATACGAAACGTGTGTGTGTGTGTAAATATGTGTGTGTGTGTGTGTGTGTGTGTGTGTGTGTGTGTGTGTGTGTGTGTGTATGTATGTATGTAGATGTATATATAATAAATTACCACATTCTGACTTTCAGAATCATCTTTACTACACAATTTGCATATAAACAATTTTGCTGTACAGCCTGGAAACAAAACTTCCCTCTCTCAGTCGTGCCAGTGACACAACTCGATTTCTGAAATAGGATAGAAAAAGATTCTTGAATTGTGCAACACGTAAGGAAAAGGAATCGTCATCATTAAACAATATGGCGGCCGTGGCAGTAATCACCCACACTATTTTTGTTTTCTTTTTAATATCGTTTTAAAGCGCGTAGGAGAAAGGGATTAAAGGACATTAACGAGATCAAAAGAAAAAGAAGTAACGAGACGCAGTTTATAGAGGATAAATATGAAAGTTTATCAAAGAATTTAAGCGAAATAATGTGATTTCGCGCCTGATTGCCCGGCTCGTGAAAAGTTCCAGAATATTCTTTCATATTCTCTCTTAATCGTGTTTTCTTTTCTTTATTTTCGCTTTCATGCGCTTTCTTATTTTTTCATGTATTTCGGAGGAGAAGGAGAGGGAGAGCGAGGGAGGAAGGGAGGAAGTGAGAGGGAGGTGGGGAGGGAGAAGGAGTGAGGGAGATAAAGGGGGAGAGAGGGAGGAAGAGGGAGAGAGGGAGAGAGAGAGAGAAAGGGAGAGAGAGAGAGAGAAAGGGGGAGAGAGAGAGAGAGAGAGAGAGAGAGAGAGAGAGAGAGAGAGAGAGAGAGAGAGAATGAGAGTGAGTGAGTGAGTGAGGGGGGTGCAAGAACAAGAGAAAAGAAAAAAAACAGCAGGAAAACAGAAGAAAGAGCAAGAGAGAGCGAAAGAGGTGCGCTTAACTCCCTCCCTTATATAATTAAGCATGTGCCAAATGCAAATCATTCCCCTCCCCCTTCCCCTCTAACCCCCTCCCCCCCTCTGGCCACCTACATATTAGTCTCACCAGTGAAGCGTGCACAAACGTAATACCACCTTATGCACATTTTCTCACCTTGAAAAATTATCTTTCTTGTCTTTCTTCTCACCTAATTTGTGTCAATTTGTGATATTTTTGTCTCTCGCCTTTCTCTCGGGTTTCTTTTTTCTTTCGGTTTTTATTTTTGTTTTATCTGTTATTATTCGGTTTATTCTTTGGGGTCGTTGTGGCTTGTATATTTTTTTTTTACTCTTTTGTGTTTTACGTTTGTACCGGCTGTCTGTTTCTCTCTGATTCTTTATGTATTACATCTTCGTGACTTTCCATCATGTGCCGTGACATGTGCTTGGTTTTTCTTCTTCTTCTCTCTTTCTCTCCTCTATCCTCTCTCTCTCTCATTCTCTCTCTCTCTCTCCCCCCCTCTCTCCATCTCTCCATCTCTCCCTCTCTCCCTCCGTATTTGTCTCTTCGTTATTTTGTCTACCTGTACGAAAAATATGTAAAAATCATATATTTATCCACAAAGTTCTGCGTTTTAACCATGTATAAGATGCAGAATTAGTGCTTGAACTCAGGTCTTGGAAATTTGTTATAAGAAGTGAAGATGACGAGGCAGAGGAATATTGATAAAAATCCTTTTAAGATTCCGGTAAGATTGTAAAAGTATAAAAGAGGAATATGCTTATTGTTATCGAGAAAGCGCAAAACCTAGGAAACAAAATAAAATCACGTACAAAAGCCAGAGGGCAAAGAAAGGTTACGAAAAAGTCGGGATTTCAATATCACAATCCTGTTATTTGGGAGACAATGCAAAAACGTCCATATCATTTTGCCTCCTTGTTTTTATCAAACCACAATCAAATTACCGCCTCTGAGCTAATCCATCTATCCGACAGAGATTGGAGATCGTAAAATGCTCATGACAATAAAGGCAGTAGATTCCTACACGAAAACGACGCCATTTTTTGGCGGGAAATTTAACGTTTCCTTTTTGTTCCTCGGTTGCTTCACAAAACACAAATAGTGATAATCATGTTAGAAGAATCACATATAGAAATCTTCAAACAAGAAAGAATAATTTGGAAATAATTAAAACGACAAAAAAGAAAAGGAAGACCACAAATAAAAGCACAAGAGATATCAAGACCTCCCCCTCCCCCCTAATAAAACAATAACAACAAAACAAACAAAGACAAACAAAACCACATTCTAAATCACATAAAATGACAATACCGATAAGTTAAAAAAAAACTGGCCAGACACTGTGCGGTTTTGATTGATCGGTTAACAATCGGGGATCGGTGGATACGTTCTAGCCTCTGCGGTGACGCTTAAACAATCACGGTTCATGGCGGATTCCCACGGACTCCCACGCCGCCGCCACCGCACTCATAAATTGATATCTGGACGGCGACTTTGGCGGCGGTCGGCTCAATGGAGGCAGGTCCGTTAACTTGCTTAATGGCGATCTGAGACACTCGCTCTGTTACCTTCCTGCTGTCGCCATTCCAATTGCGATTACAGGCACACGGAGGAGGGTATAAACGCAAATATCTACACACATAGGCTCATGCATACATACGTATATACTTGCATTCTTATGTGTGGAAACATAGGTCGTTCAAACGCACCTTGTCACTGTCCATGATAGATGTCCAAGAAACAATATATCATTAGAGATATATACCGATTATATAAAATCCCATACATGAATATATGATAAAACCTTACACACACACACACACACACACACACACACACACACACACACACACACACACACACACACACACAATGCATAATTATTTTCTACTTACTTTCTTACTTCTTTGTTTTTCCTTCTCATCCATCACCTGTGGAATTGTCGCCCTGTCGCCTGTTCCTGCTTTAGTGCTTTGTTGCCGTGTGCCTTCTTTATCGCGTGTTTTCCCATACACTCGTTCCTATGAGTACATACGTTCGTCTACTACATTATTTTGTATTTAGTGGGTTTTTCTGCCATATTATCAGTACGGTAGAGTGTTTTTGCCATTGATACATCCAAGCATACAAACGTACATGTATACATACATAGATGCACACATACCTGAATATATACATACATACATAAATACATGCATATATATATATATATATATATATATATATATATATATATATATATATATATATATATACACACATACATACATACATACATACATACATATACATACACACTTTCGCACGCTCTTACAACCATAAGTGCATATATACATACATGTATACATATATGTGACCTTTGACCTCTATGAGATATCCCGGAGTAGTATTATCAATATGTTTTACGCCTGTGTTTCCCGGCATTGAAGCTTTCCTATGTAATTTTCAATAGTTTTATTTTATAATTAGATTTAGTGAAGCGTGCGAGGAGGAAAGTGTCCGAAGATCAGATGGGACTTAAAAAAAGAAAGAAAGAATAACATATTTTCAATAAATCATTCGGTGTCTCGGAATACATTTTCGTTTATAATCATGCGCCGTGATCGTGACCCTCCCATTCCTCTCCCCCTCCCCTCCCCCTCCTCTATGTCTGTCTTCTTCGTTTTATCCTTTTCTTTCTTTTTCTCCTTCCTTCTCTTTTTTTCTCTTTTTTTTCTCCTCTTTCTCCCTCACCTCCTCTACCCCCACCTCCTCCTTTTCCTACTTCATCCTCCTCCACCCCCTCCTCTGTCTTTTCATCATTCCCTCCTCCTCTTCCTCCTCCTCCTCCTCCTCCTCCTCCTCCTCCTCCTCCTCCTCCTCCTCCTCCTCTTCCTTCTTCTCCTCCTCTGCCTCCCCCTCCCCCCTTCCGATCGAACCATGCAGTTATCACGTCATCTTTTTTCTTACTTCTTCATCTGCTGACCCTTTCTCCCCTCTCCCTTCATCTTGTGACCTTTGACCTCTTTGGGCTCTCTTGACCTCCTGCCTCCCCCCCCCTCTTACTCCCACTCGCGCAAGGGCTGTCGAAGTCTTGTGACCTTTGACCCCTTTTCGTTTTACCAAATCGATCAATCATTTTCTTCGTTTTTTTCGGTGCCAGGCCTGTCGTTCCTGTTGATGTCGTTTTTGTCGTTTTATATTTCACGTCTTGTATTTTATTTCATTTATTTTCCTGTCTTTTCGTGGTACTTTCTCTATTAAAACTCTGTATCTGTGTCTGGCTCAGTCTCTCCCTCTCCCTCTCTCTCCTCCAGTTTGATCTGCCTTTTTTCCATTCCCCATCTCTCTTCCTTTCTCTCTTTCATTCTTTGTTCCATATCCCCTTTCTCTTTTTCTGACTTCCCCTCCTCCTCCCTTCTCTCTTCCTCTCTTTCTCTTTCTCTGTTGTTCATTCATTCCCTTTTCTCGTTTTCTTGTTGTTTTTCCAATCTCTCCCTGCACTCTTCCCCTATCGTTTCCGTGCTTCCCCTCCTCCTCTCTCTCCCTATCTCTCTCCTACTCCCCTTCTCTCTTCCTTTCCTTTCATCCCCTCCCCTTGCCTCTCTCTCTCTCCCTTTATCTTCCCCATCGCCCCTCTTCCTCTCTGTTTTTCTCTTGTTCCCACTTCTCTATCCATTTCTCCCTCTCTCTCCCATTTCTCCTCCGTCTCTCCCTCTATCTTTCTCCCACCCCCCCTTCTCTCTTCATTCTCCATTTCCATCTTGTCCTCTCCTATCGTTCCTCCTCCTCTTTCTCCATTTACTCTTAAACTCCCTTCTCTATCCATATCTCTCTCCATCACCCCTCTCTCTCCCATCGTTCTTCTTTCTCTCATCCCCCTTCTCTCTCCCGCTCTTCCCAAACATTTCTCCCATCGCCCCCTTCTCTATTTATATTTTTCTCTCTCCCTCTATCTCTTTTTTTCCTTGTATTTCTCTCTCTCTCTCTCTCTCTCTCTCTCTCTCTCTCTCTCTCTCTCTCTCTCTCTCTCTCTCTCTCTATTTCCCGTCCTTCTTACCCTCAGCCCCTCCCCCCGTTTTCACTCGCTGTTTCTCGACATCCGGGTTCCACATTTTTTTCTCCCCCCTTTTTTCATGCTTGGTGTCAGAGTAAAGAATTATAGCGGTGTTGTTGAGTGGGTGTTGCGGAGAGGCAGTCAGACAAGCAGGCTGGAAAAAACAAGCAAGCAGAGATGCAAGCTGGAAGGCAGGTAAGGTAAGCAGAGCGCAAGCAGAGCGTTAGCGGACAAGCAGGGAGGTGAGCAAATTAGAGATGGTTAGCAGGGTGTTGGGGGATAAGAAGGCAAAGATAAAAGGAAAAAGGGAAGGAGGAAAGGGGGAAATATCAGGAAGGGAAAGGGGAAGAAATGAAATAAAGGAAAAGAGAGGGAACATGGAAAGAAGAGAAAGAGGTATGGTGAAAGGGAAGGAGAAAGAGGTGGATATAAGGCAGGGACAGGGAAGAGGTGTAGCAAAGAGGGGCGGATTGAGGAAGAGTGGAACACGGAGAAGGGGGGTGAGTAAGGAGAAAGATAAGGAAAGGGAGATTGGAAGTAGGAGAGGGAATAGGGAAAGAAGCAAAGAGGGAAGGAGGAAGGAAGGGGAAGGGAAAAAGATGGAAATAGAAGGGACTTGCCAGGAAAGGAGAAAAGAAAAGTAATTGGGAAGTAAAAGAAAAAAAGAAGAGGAAGTGAAAAATAGATGAGGAAGGAGGAAGAGATTGATGGGCAGGGGGAGGGGGCAATAAGGGAAGGGGGAGGAAGGGAGACGAAGGAACGGGCAGGAAGGACGTGGAAGGGTGAAGGGGCGGGCCAAACACTGCCCTCCTGGGAACGACATATTTGCATACTGACTTGCAGCATCTTAACATCCGGTGATCTGATGGTCGGGAGATCTGAGTTCCTCGATACTCGTCATCTCAAAAGACTTGTCCATGTGATCTTCGAGTTGCACATTGCATAGGCTAATTTTACTTAATAAGAATGTGATATACACAGTGTCTCTTGCTGAGTTCTTGATTATGTGTGTTGTAGACCTAATTCTCTATGTTAATGATGCATGATCCACATCTGTTGGACTCTCCGCCGGCCTCTCTGAAGCCGCAAAACTTGGTAGACTGTGGATAATTGCACCATACATTTAAGAGGTACTTGCAACATGGGCGAGAACACAAGGAGTTCCGTGTGCAAGAGCAGTTTGTGGTCTGCCGTCGGAGAAGGGTGGGGGCGAGCTGGTTAGGGTCGTGGGTGGGCGTGTGTGTATGTACATGCGTGTGTGTGTTGGTATGTAGAGCATACGGATACAAAGCAGAAAGGCATACCGACAGACAGACACAGATTTGAATGCAACGGGCAGCAGGCAAAATAAACCCACGCCATACTCTGTCGGAGGATCTAAAGCCGGTAGTCAAAATAGCCTCTTTCATCTCGACTTGAAGCCGCCAGAAGTGAAACCCTTAAGAAGAAACTCACACGTCAGCGCGACTAAGGCTTTCATGCCACCAGGGACCATAACTAATTCATGTGACTCCCGTGCAGATAATGAATTCCCTTGCGAGGACGCGGGACTGTGAAGTGACTCGCTGGCGGGCGTTTGAATGCGACGGCTGGCGCGAAGACAGTCAGCGATGTCCGTAGTTGTTGTTTTTGATGTGTTTTGTCTACGTTTATTGACTTTTTTTCTTCTTTACGAGTGTCCTCCAGTCTGCAGTCTGGAGATCTACCTTGTCTTTTGTCTTTTAGAGATTTTTTTATGAATTTATTTTCAGTTATAATTCCCCTGCGGGTGAAATACGGAAAAAAGGCACGTGTGACTACGTTGTGACATATTCATTATGTTCGATTGAAAAAATACTAGTTTTTGTACGCGTGCCCTTATTCTATCCTATTTACTGTGTGTTTACCTTTACATTTTTGCACTTTGCGTTAGGACTATTCTATGTGGCCTAACAGTCCTTAACAAATCTGTGCATTGTCTCATACACCTGTATCAATTATACCACATAAATTGTCCCTATATTCACATACACACACTCACCAATACCTTACCTCATAGACACGTTGTTTTCCCTCACCAGCAACATGTCCCATGTAATTATGCCAAGCCTCCACACACACACACACACACACACACACACACACACACACACACACACACACACCTGTGCCACATACCTGTCATTCACACGTGCGTTTTTATCAAGGTGATGGTATTGTAACCGCCAACACAGCAGTCTTGTCTCGGCCGCGGTGCCATTAACTTGAAATTAACATGTTTAACCTTGCGTGTACTTGTAAGCAGTCGGCGCAGCAGGACAGTTGTGGCGCACATTTAAAGCTAATCAAGTCAAATTAAATACGTGATGGTGGTGACTTTAGGTGGGGATTTAAGGCTAATGAGGGGGTTGAACTTTTATTTGGTTTGAATTACACGGTTAAATCATATTTTGATCTAATTCTTATCCTTCGTCCTGTTTTCATGGCGTATTATTTTGGTGCGTTTACGTTAGTCGACTGCATATCATTGCATTGATACGGGTCGTTCTAAATAGTATTTATTTCAATTTGTCTTTTTTTGTAAGTTTATCAAACTTTTGTTTTCCAGTTATCAAATATGTTAATGGCAGTTTTTTTATATATTGTTTTTCATTTTCTCATTTTCCAAATCTGTAGATTATCACTCATCTGTATATTTGTTTTTATTATAATAATTGTCATTATCATCAATCATCATTATTATTATTGTTATTATTATTATTACTATTATTATTATTATTATTATTATTATTATTATTATTATCATCATTATTATTATTATTATTATCATTATTATTATTATTATTATTATTAACATAAAACACTGATGACGCTTCATTGTAATCGATCAAGCCGTCAATGACAATTATAAAGCGGATGATCTTCCCCTATTTATAACACCCCAATTTCACGACAATTTCCTCGGACCGTTACACTCCCTTTGATTAGTGGGCAGCGTGGTTGTTGACCGCTAGTTATTGGCTGTTTGTGGTTGATCAACGATGGTTTGCGGTCGCGCTGATCTGCCGTAAATACGTCAGCGAGACCGGCTGACCTACAGGGTTAATGGGGGGTAGGGGGGTGGTAGGAGGGGTAGGGTGATTTGTCAGTCCGGTCGGTGATGTATTGTTCCCTTTTTTTCTGGTTGTTTGTCTGTTTGTTTGTGTGTACTTCGCTTGTGTGTCTAGGTTTATATTATTCGTTTGTGCTTGAATGCTGTTTCATTTTCATGCATTGCTTGTCCGTATGCCTATAGAACCAATGGACTACGCTGTGGAAGATTATTGATAAATTTCATAATACAAATGTCTTCAGTAATCAGAATCTGTGGAAGGCTATTATGCAATCGGGAAAATAATGTGCTTCCTTCCATTCATCTGTCTGACCGACTCATTTACTCAACTATTAACCGTTCCACCCATCCACCCAACCCACCCATTCATCCATCTACATTTACATTCAGGCATCCATCTAATCACCCAGCCTTCCATATCCTCTTCATACTTCCATTTATCCACTCACCCATCCTCCTGTTTATGCGCCCAGCTGTTCACCATTCCATTCATCCACTCATCCACCATCTCCCATCTCTCCATCCATCATCCACAAGAAGCTGTAGCTGCTGTCGAAGCGTGGCTGCCGACACCTCTGCCCGGTCATCCATCAATGGCACTCTCTCTTATAATGGCTTTCCTGGAGACCCTGTTCTGGAGTCTGTCTGTATTGTGACCTCACTGTCTCCCCGCTTTGTGGTGTCTTTTCTGTTTGCTTTTATTTCTTCTTCGTCTTTGTATTCATTTTTGCCTGTTGGTCTGGTTTCCTTGTGTGTGTGTGTGTGTGTTTGTGTTTGTGTTTGTATGCACTTTATTCCCCCCTTCATCTTTTCTGCTTTTGGTGCTGATGCTTCTACATCTCGTTTTCTTTATGTTCGCGTTACCTTTTTACCATCTCCCTCATCTCCCCGTTCTCCTCTTCCCTCTTCTTCTCCCCCCCTCCTCCTCCTCTTCTATTCTTTCAGTCTTTCCCCTTCAGCGGTTTTCCTCCCGCCCTCTTCGTATCAGTTTATCTTAGATATAGGATAATTGAGGCTAGGATGAGAGGAAAGACGGAGATAAGGAAGATTAGCATTAGTTGAAAAGAGAACACTGCGAAGCATAAGAATAGAGTCTAAGGGAGTCCACATTAATTTGTACGCCTGGGGTAACTTTTTCCTCTTGCCCCCTCCTCTTACGTCCACTCCCCCTCCCTTTGGCTCTCCCCTTCTCCCTCATCCCCCCTCCCCCCAATCCCTCCTCCTCCCCTCTCTCTCCCTACCCCAGGCCCTCGTCACCCCACCGACACCGCCCTAGCGCTGGATCGAGCAGGACAACCGGAAAATTAGAGTGATGCCCAGGTTACTCCAGGCTTGGCTTGCAGGAGCACGATTTAGCGGTCTTTAGGAGGAGATGAGGGTGTGAGGAGAGGAGGAGAGGGAGAGGGAGAGGGAGAGGGAGGGGGAGGAGGTAATGAGAAGAGAAAAAAGCAAATGAGGGAGGGAAAAGGAGAGGACGAAGATGAGCATGTGTTGATAAGTGGAAAGAAGGGCAGGTGAGGGTAGCTACTTACCTGTACGAGGCTATCCCTTTTCTGCTTTTGGTGCTATTGTTGTGGCAGATTCGGGTCCCTATGTGCATTTGCTGTTGGGACCTCGGTGTCTCATGTCCCTCTAGTCCTCGGGTGTCTTGGCTCACGGTCTCGCTCGGTTTCTCTCAGTCATCGAGGTCGGGTGAACGAGTATCGAGGGAGCTCTTGGTGTGGCTTTTGGCTTATGGATTGGTGATCGCTGTGACTGGTCTACTGGTCTTGGGCGCATGGTCTGGTGAGCACACGGAGGCGACTGGCGATCACTTTTGACGCTGGGAGGAGGGCCGTGGATGAGCGCGTGCATGCTTAGTGTTGCTAGAGAAAGAAGGTACATATATATGTGTGTATTTATATATATATATATATATATATATATATATATATATATATATCACTTATATACATATATATATGTGTGTGTGTGTGTATGTGTGTGTGTGTGTTCATGTGTTTGCGCATGCATGCGCATGCATATATGTATGTATATGAACTAGTATTAAAACCTGGAATGTCGAATATACACGTCCCCCATTTATAGTCAGGCACAACTGAACGCCGCTCTACAGACTGACTGTATCTCTATATTAATGAAAGTAATTCTTCGCTGCATTATGATCGAGATGTGAAGGCACGCAGCGTCGGCTGGAACCACGTGTTGTCAATTCGGATGCTGAGATATGCGTCGGCGATGTTTCGGCTCGGGTGCGGAGGTCGTGGGAACGCCCTCGCCGCGTCGTAAGGCGCTGATTATCATGCACGAGGCGACGCGTGCATGGCAGCCATATTTACGGTACGGAGCGCGACGTAACAATTAAAGCAGTACTTCGCCTGTTTTCCTAATTGAACGAGGTTATGAAAGGCCGCCGATCAAAGCGCTGCTTGTCTTCTCTCGATCTTCACTCGGACTTATTGCTTTGCTTTTAATACTGTCTCTCTTCCTCCCTCTCATTCTTCTCCTCCCCTCCCCCCCTTCCCTCCCTCCCTCCCTCGCCCCCATTCACCTCCATCCTTGGCTTTCCCTCCCACTCTCCGCCAAAAGTTACACAAGCTGACAAGGTCTTCCATGCTGACCTTGAAGGGCCGCATCAGCATGGTCAAAAGGACATAATGATCCTCCGATGAATAATGTCAACAATTAAACCACTCAATGTTCCTCCCTCGGACCTGTCACCGTCGGGCCGACTTTGGCTCGGTAACACACTTGCAAGGAGAACGTTTGGCGCGCTGCATGTTGCTGATTTTCCTTTGCAACCTTGTTTTGTATGGGGCTCTGCGTTTGCTGTGTGTGTGTTTATACAAGTTGTTTTTTCCTCTTTCGTTTTATGGCCTCTACCTTTCCGTCCCCCTTTCCTCCCTCCCTCTCTCCTTCCCTCCCTCTCCTCCCTCTCTCCTTCCCTCCCTCCCTCCCTCCCTCCCTCTCCCTCCCCCCCCCCCCCCCCCCCCCCCCCCCCCCCCCCCCTCCCTCCCTCTCTCCCCCTCCCCCTCCCTCTCTCTCTCCCTCCCTCCCCTCCCCTCCCTCCCTCCTTCCCTCCTTCCTCCCTCCCTCCTTCCCCTCCCTCCCTCCCTCCCTCCCTTTCCCTATCATTCTCATATCTCCACCATCCTGACATCTGGTTCCTGCACCTCATGATACGTGGCACCTCGCCTCCTCTTCCTCACACTCCTAGCGCCCTGGACTTCTATAACGGGATCCGATGCCGCCGGGAGACGACTAATCACTGTGAAACTTCATTTATTGTCGCCGATAAATCAACGCGTTACCGGAACCTGAGAGCTTCCGGCAGAGTTTCTTGTAGGTTTTTTGTCTCGATGGAATCGCCCAATCATCGTTTAGGGCGAGAGCCAGCAGGAATAGATATATTGTTAGGGCGAGAGCCAGCAGGAATAGATATATTGTTAGGGCGAGAGCCAGCAGGAATAGATATATTGTTAGGGCGAGAGCCAGCAGGAATAGATATATTGTTAGGGCGAGAGCCAGCAGGAATAGATATATTGTTAGGGCGAGAGCCAGCAGGAATAGATATATTGTTAGGGCGAGAGCCAGCAGGAATAGATATATTGTTAGGGCGAGAGCCAGCAGGAATAGATATATTGTTAGGGCGAGAGCCAGCAGGAATAGATATATTGTTAGGGCGAGAGCCAGCAGGAATAGATATATTGTTAGGGCGAGAGCCAGCAGGAATAGATATATTGTTAGGGCGAGAGCCAGCAGGAATAGATATATTGTTAGGGCGAGAGCCAGCAGGAATAGATATATTGTTAGGGCGAGAGCCAGCAGGAATAGATATATTGTTAGGGCGAGAGCCAGCAGGAATAGATATATTGTTAGGGCGAGAGCCAGCAGGAATAGATATATTGTTAGGGCGAGAGCCAGCAGGAATAGATATATTGTTAGGGCGAGAGCCAGCAGGAATAGATATATTGTTAGGGCGAGAGCCAGCAGGAATAGATATATTGTTAGGGCGAGAGCCAGCAGGAATAGATATATTGTTAGGGCGAGAGCCAGCAGGAATAGATATATTGTTAGGGCGAGAGCCAGCAGGAATAGATATATTGTTAGGGCGAGAGCCAGCAGGAATAGATATATTGTTAGGGCGAGAGCCAGCAGGAATAGATATATTGTTAGGGCGAGAGCCAGCAGGAATAGATATATTGTTAGGGCGAGAGCCAGCAGGAATAGATATATTGTTAGGGCGAGAGCCAGCAGGAATAGATATATTGTTAGGGCGAGAGCCAGCAGGAATAGATATATTGTTAGGGCGAGAGCCAGCAGGAATAGATATATTGTTAGGGCGAGAGCCAGCAGGAATAGATATATTGTTAGGGCGAGAGCCAGCAGGAATAGATATATTGTTAGGGCGAGAGCCAGCAGGAATAGATATATTGTTAGGGCGAGAGCCAGCAGGAATAGATATATTGTTAGGGCGAGAGCCAGCAGGAATAGATATATTGTTAGGGCGAGAGCCAGCAGGAATAGATATATTGTTAGGGCGAGAGCCAGCAGGAATAGATATATTGTTAGGGCGAGAGCCAGCAGGAATAGATATATTGTTAGGGCGAGAGCCAGCAGGAATAGATATATTGTTAGGGCGAGAGCCAGCAGGAATAGATATATTGTTAGGGCGAGAGCCAGCAGGAATAGATATATTGTTAGGGCGAGAGCCAGCAGGAATAGATATATTGTTAGGGCGAGAGCCAGCAGGAATAGATATATTGTTAGGGCGAGAGCCACCAGGAATAGATATATTGTTAGGGCGAGAGCCACCAGGAATAGATATATTGTTAGGGCGAGAGCCACCAGGAATAGATATATTGTTAGGGCGAGAGCCAGCAGGAATAGATATATTGTTAGGGCGAGAGCCACCAGGAATAGATATATTGTTAGGGCGAGAGCCAGCAGGAATAGATATATTGTTAGGGCGAGAGCCAGCAGGAATAGATATATTGTTAGGGCGAGAGCCAGCAGGATATATAATGTAGGATATATGATGTATGCAAATGATACCCGATAACTGTCAAGGATTGTGGGCTCCGCTGAAGTCAGTTTCGCGGAGGCGGAGGAGGCAGTCAGCAGGGATCCCTTCGTTATTTATTTCTTAATGGTATTCAAGATATTGAAGTGTTAAGATTCTATTCTTGTGCGTCGCTTTGAATGCGTCATTAGTTATTTTTTTCTTCTTTTTTTTTCTTTCTTTTTTGTGGCGGCGGGTATTTATTTTATCGTGTTTTTTTTCTATTGACGTTAATGGGGTATATTTTGTCGTTTTGCTGTTGGTTATTTGTGTTTAATCTTGTTGGGATTTTCTTCTGTTTTCCGTTTGTTTCTTGGGGTAGGTTGGAAGAAGATTGAATGTGTCTTACATTAAGAATCGGATTCTAAGTTCTTTCATGGGAGGGTGGCGGTAATAGGCGTTTTATGCCTGATAGTCTTCTATACTGGTTAGATGTGGATCCTTATTTATATTTTTAGTCTTCTATACGAGTTGGATATTGATCCTTAGTTATTTTTTAATTACGCCAGTTTTCCATTATATCATGCACGCTAATGGACAGAGAAAACAAGTGTCTTGCTCGTTTAATTACTTATTTTCGTCAACACCACCTGGCGGAATTCTCAGTAACTAACTGTGTATGGCCGTCACCTGGCGACATATTTCTCTTGAACTGTCACCGAATAATCCATTAGACAGTAGGCTTCCCCTCCTCCCATTACAACCCCTTAGGGACGCTAGGGATCACCGGAGTGGCGCAAGTGGCAAGAAACAAGGGAGGAAGAGAGAAAAAAATATGGCTCCTAAATCTTCTCACACTTTGTCTCACTCCGTCTCACTTTGTCACACTTCTCACACTAGGGCTCCCGCGCGAGCTCGTCCCGCCCCTGCTGGGACATGGCACGCCCCCGCTGCCGAGGCTCGTCACGCCCGCGACCACGTTACGCCGTTAAAGTGGTTTCGTTTTTCGGTTCCCGTCACGTTGGTGCGCCATCTTGTCTGCCGACGCCCGAGGCCTGTGGATGGTGGTGCTGCAGTTGTTGTTGTTGCTATTTTTGTTGCAGCAGTTGTTACTATTGATATTGTTGCTGTTGTTGGCCCTATTGCTGCTGCAGTTGTTGTTGTTACGATTGTTGCTGCAGTTTTTGTTGCTATTGTCGCTGCAGTTGCTGCTGGTATTGCATTTTTGTTTGTTTATTTGCACACCAGTCTTGTGGGTGTGTTTGTCTTTTTTTTGTTTCTTTTTCTACTTTGTATTCGTCTAGTGCTTATCCCTGTGTTGTCTTTGGGTGTTGGTGTTGATGGCTTTATTAATGGCTCAACCCTGATTCTGTGATGTTGCAAGGTTGTATTTTGCATGTGTGTGTGTATGTATGTATGGATGGATGGATGGATGCATGCATGCAACTTTTAATCAGATGTATACTTATCAATGTTTTACTGTAATCATTATTTTATCATTATAGATATTAAATGCCATTGTTATATTACTGTTATTGTATCCATTATCATCATTATTGTTATTATCATTAAAGCTACGACAGTAACTGCTGCTGTAGTGGTACGATTACTACTACTATCATTATTATGATTTTTATAGGTATTGTTATTATTCATATTATTAGTAGTGTCGATATTGTTTATTATTATTGTTTATTATTATTATATTTACCTATATCATTGTTATTATCATCATTTTTGTTATTCTTGTTATTTATCATCATTTTTACAATCATCATTAGTATTTTAGCCATTTTTATATTTATCAGTATTATTTGTAATCAACATTGTAATACGTTGTTATTATTGTTATCGTCATTATGGATATTAGTTTTGTAATTATTATTATTATTATTATTATTATTAACAATCATAATCATAATTATTATTACTATTGATATTAAAATCATTATTATTATTATTATTATTATTATTATCATTATCATTATTATTATTATTATTATTATTATTATTATTATTATTATTATTATTATTTTTATTATTACCATCAACATCACTATGATTATTCTTACCATTATCATCACCATGATCATTATTATTGCAACGATAAAGATAATGCAACCCGTCCTGGAGGGCGGAGTGGCCGGACGAAGGTGTGGCAATCTCGGCGGCCGGTTGTGAGTTGCCGGTCCGTCCTGATTGATGATGGACAGCCGGAGATATCCATCAAACGTCTGCATTCAATCAGTAGTTTAAATTGATGTCCCGTAAGAGGAGGGAGGGGGGGAGGGGTGGGAGGATGAGTGAGAGGGAGGGGGGTGGGTGGGAGGGAGGGAGGGAGGGGGATGAGTGAGAGGGAGGGAGGGGGTTAGGATGGGTCCGGGGGGATGCGAGATATAAGTGTGTGTGTCCTATGTTTGTGATGTGGTATATGCCTGTCTGGGAAGAGGGAAGAGAGAGAGAAAATGAAGAAGTAGGAGAGAGAGAATAGAGAAGGAAGGGAGGGGAGTGGGAGTAAAGCGGGAGAGGGGATAAGAGAGAAGGGGAAGGGAGAGGGGAATTGGAGAGAGAGGAAGGATAAAGGAGAAATAGGGAGGGGACCGAAAGGGAAGATAGGAGAGAGGGATAAAGAAAGAAAGAAGAGAGAGCGAGAGAGAGCGAGAAAGACAGAAAGAAGAGAGAGCGAGAGAGAAGAGAGGAGAGAAGTGAAGAGAAGAGAAGAGAAGAGAAGAGAAAAGAAGAGAAGAGAGAGAGAGAAATATTCGTAACTCATATTTTGCAAGCTCCATGTTTGGATGCCATGAAATTTATTAGTCAAATTAACGAGTATCAGTTGTGTTAGCTAAATAATTAATTAAGGGGGGAAGTGACAATGAAAATAATGCAGATATACGACAGCGAAAAAAAACATTGAAAATAATTACAATCAATTCATGAAGATGACAGTAATGGCGTTGATTATTGTAATATGGTAATATTATAATCGCGAGTATATATCACAGTGGCAATGAAAATGAAAGGTGATAACAAAGGCAACAATGTGTCTGTTGAGAATTACACATATGACACTGTTAGAAGAGGAAACAATGATATAATGATACTGATAATGATAATACCAATACAACCCTCTAGAATAACTAAATTTGACGCAATACTCACGCGATGATAATATAAATAATAATGAAAGGATTCATATGAGTATGTGAATACCTGTCCCAACACCGTCTCATCGGAGGGAGAGTCTTAAGATACACAAGAAGGAAGAAGATACAAGCCGTCTGGAGGCTGAGGGAGATCGAGCATCTGCCTGATTGACTGCACATTCCTTTGCCAATTAGGCCTAAAACAGCAATCCTATCTTGTAGGTACTGCGGGCGGGGGGTCCTGTATGATGAGGGGGACGGCCATTCACACTCCCTGGGAGGCTGCCTGTACGAGTTATTGATAGGGAGAAGGGGATATAAATAGGAGGATGTAATGTATGCACTGCGTGTTTATATACAGGTAGGGAATGGACTCGTGTGTGTGTGTGTGTGTGTGTGTGTGTGTGTGTGTGTGTGTGTGTGTGTGTGTGTGTGTGTGTGTGTGTGTGTGTGTGTGTGTGTGAGAGAGAGAGAGAGAGAGAGAGAGAATTAAAGAAATGGACGTGGAGAAAAAACAATGAATGTGAAGAATAGGATAATATTTTCTATTTCACCTTATCTGTGGGTCGTCTCAACTCCTGCAGCCTCCCCCCCATCCAGTCTCCCCCAGCCCATAGTCCTGTCGACCCCCCACCTCTCCACCTCTCCGCTGTCTCTGCTTATTCTTTTCTCCCTCCCCATTTTCACACATCCGCACGCCCACATGTAAGTCCGCCCACGTAATCTCCCGCCCCATCTCTCCGCCCCCTCCGTCCCTCCCTCCCCCACCCTCTCCCCTGCATAGGCACCACATGAGCGAACACGCCACATCATAACCCGGCTCCCACATGCCGCCATTAGCATAACTGACTCTCCTCATTATCCCTCTCGATGAAGCACGATAAGAAGACGCGGGTAATTAGTGTAATTAATCGAGAGGTGTTGATGATCGGGCCGGACGTGCCGCGTATCTCCCCCCTCCTTCCTGTCTCTCTCCCCCTCCCCCTCCCCCTACCCCTTCCTTCCTCTCTCTCTCTCCCCCTCCCCCTTCCTTCCTCTCTCTCTCCCCCTCCCCCTTCCTTCCTCTCTCTCTCTCCTCCCCCTCTCCCTTTCTTAGCCGGGGGGGGGGGGTGTAAATGACACGGGGGAGGTGGAGGGGGAAGAGGAGGAGTGGATGGTAGGGGGAAAGCAGGAAGGGGGTAGGGAGTAGGGTGAAGGGAGGGGGGGGGGTAGGGGGAGGGCATTTTGCAGGTGCGGTTGCAAGGGCTTCCTCTCGGTCACCCGCGGTGCAGGCCGCTCTTGAATGGAAGGAGCAGGAGGAGAAGGGAAAGTGAGAAAGGATGGGAGGGAAGAGGAAAATGAATAGAGGAGAAGAAGAGGGGAATAAGAAGAAGAAAAGGAGAATGGGAAGGAGAATGAGAATAAGAATGAGAAGGAGAAGGATGAGGAGACGAAGCAGAAGAAGGAGAGGAGGAGGAGATGAAGAAAGAATAAGAAGATAGAAAAGAAAAGAGGAGGAGGAAAGAAAGGGAAAACTCGAAGACGAGAGAAAAAAAAAATCTAAATTGTCGACAAGGATTCTTGATTCATGTTTTATGTATTGGATGTTTTTCCTGCGCATGTTTACACTATTATTCTTTTCTGTCTTCGTTAAAATCTTATCGTGGATCTGTTGTCCTGCCTTAGCGGGGTTGTCGCATGTGTAGGCTATGTTTAGTTGTGTGTGAGTGAGTGAGTAAGTGAGTGAGTGAATGAGTGAGTAAGGGAGTGAGTGAGTAAGTGAGTGAGTGAGTGTGTGAGTGAGTGAGTGAGTAAGTAAGTGAGTGAGTGAGTAAGTAAGTGAGTGAGTGAGTGAGTAAGTGTGTGAGTGAGTAAGTAAGTGTGTGAGTGAGTAAGTGAGTGAGTGATTTTATTGTGGAAAGTTTATTCATACTCTATACAGTATGACTATATTGATGGGCAGAGGAACTATGCCTAAGTGGTTTGTGCAGTCGTTCATGTTAAATTCTGAGTCATATATAAGTGGTGAAACATACATTATGGTGAGACAGAGACAAAGACAAAGGCACAAAGAGAGAGAGACAAGGACAGACAGACAGATAGCCTAATTAGCCCGAGAGAAGCAGAGGCAGACAGTCCAAATCAGAAAAAAAAAAGAAAAAAAAGAAAGAAAAAAAAAAAACTCGGTTCACTAACATTACGGGATTCGATAGGAATGGTAAACCACCTTCCGAACGATTTGCGACGTTCACGCCCACGAACAGATTTTTCCCCGCCCAGGTACGCCCGCCATCCTCACGCTATCCCTGACTCTTTCATCCTGTCCTCAGCCTTCTCACTCTATCTTCACTCTGTCTTCACCCTCATCACACTATCTTCACCCTTCTCACACACTATCCTCAGTCTTCTCATTCTATCTTCACTCTGTCCTCACCCTCCTCACACTACCCTCACCCTTCTCACACCATACTCACCCCTCTCACACTATTCTCACTCTCACCACCCCATACTCACCTTCCTCACACTATCCTCACCCTTCTCACACCATACTCACCCCTCTCACACTATCCTCACTCTCTCCACACCATGCTCACCTTCCTCACACTATCCTCACGTTTTCCACAATTTCCTCACCCTTCTCACCTTTCACACTACTCTTACCCATTTAAACAATATCCTCACCCTTGTTACACTCTATCCTCACCTCTTTTCACACTATCCTCACCCCTTTTACACTCTATCCTCACCCCTCTCCCCCTTCCCTCCCCCCCTCCCCCCTTCATAATACCGAAGCCCCGATAGCGATCTGTAATTGAAGTGAGCGTCAGCCATAAATCAAACCCTTCTCGAAGCTTCCACGATACCTAATGATGAACGGAGAGGGAAAAAGGGTAGACATGATAGCTGCGCGGATTGAAGCGCCGGGGGGACGGAGGGAGATTGATGGGAGGGGGAGGGGGGGAGGGGGGAAGGGGTTTGAGGGTAGGCTAGGTTAGGTGGGGGGAGGGGGGAGCTTTTAAGGGTGTTGAATGATGTGTGTACGACTGTACGTTGGTTGACTGTTTGTCTCTCATTCGTTTCCTGTCTGTCTTGTCTTGATTCTCTCTCTCTCTTTCTGTCTGCCTCTCTCTCTCTCTCTCTCTCTCTCTCTCTCTATATATATATATATATATATATATATATATATATATATATATATATATATACACACATATACATATACACACACACACACACACACACACACACACACACACACACACACACACACACACACACACACACACACACACGATCCATAAATCAGGACGGACAACCGAATGTTCTCGAAGGTCTTATCCTCTCGCCCACCATTAATTACCGCCTAACTGCCCTGCGACGGCTCCTAAGTGGTTGTTGCGGCGCCCCTTAACTCGGCCTCATATCTCTGCCGGAGGAGGGACCCAGCCCCGTGTTTCGCCTCGGATCCAGCTCGTCTCGTCCCGGCGGGAGGAGGGGAACCGCCGCGCGTGCTGCTCGAGGTTCGCCGCGAAGCCCTTCGGCGGCAGGGCGATGGCGGTTGTGAAGCGGTGGCACGGGCGAAAGAAAAAGAAAGAGGGAAAATACGAAATGATGGTTGTGGTAATAATAGTAATCATTAATAACATTGATGATAATAATAATGATGACAAAAATGATTAAATTGATATATAGTAATATTTACTGTAATGACTTCACGAATGAAGTAGAATAGAAAACACGCGGCGATGATCACCTGGAATATATTGCAACTTAAACCCAATGCAACAGCGTTATCAACAGCGAAACCAATTCAGAAATAACCCAAAACCACCTGCCACGGCGCGCCATCATACACGCCGCCGATAATAACCTCTTTCGCATACGACGTCTCTGTGAATCCGAGCTCAGTCTTCGCCGCCGCCGTCGGGAGAGACAGGCTGAAGGAAGCGTTCATTTGAAGGATGACTTTACGACGTTGCGAGGCAGATCTTGGACGCCGTGTGGGCTTCCGGAGTTGATTTACGAGCTCGGGAGGTGTGTCCGGGTCTTAGCGGCTTGCCTTGTCCAATTTGAGGAAAATTCGTGGCGAAAAAATGGACTTGTTCCCCCGAGGATTCTGGCGGGAAATTTAAGAGTTATTAGGGATGTCCCGCACATCCTGTTGTGCTCGCTGCGAATTTCGTGTGTGTTTGTATTTTGAAGTTTATTTTTCCTCCGTGTTTCTTAAGAATGTTTATGTATTTTTATGTGTTTGTTCGTAATGTCCAGTGTGTTATTTTCGTCCATGTGTTTCCTTTATGAATATAAACGTGGAGATTACTCACACTAATCTGACTTTTTATCTTTTTCAAGCATTCCGATGGATAAGTAGAAAAAAGGGTAAGTAAAGGATTTCGAAGGATAAGGGGAACAACCCAAACGTGTTTTTCAATTGTTTTGTGATACAAGATTTTTTTTGTATAACCATGTAGTGGATTGTATCTCATGGTGAGAATAACTTCTATTTCATTGTATTAGTTTGTAATGACATCAAATTACTTGTTTATGTAATAGTAGATAGTGGGCTTGGAGAGTTAGCTACGAATGTTAGTGATATTGAAAATATATGAAAGCGAGGTATTGGTTTTAGTAACAATGTCAGTGTTCGTTAGTATCGGATTTAACCTTCTCAAGAATATCGGCAAAATATATTTGAATTTCTCTATCTCTCTCTCTCACTCACTCACTCTCTCTCTCTCTCTCTCTCTCTCTCTCTCTCTCTCTCTCTCTCTCTCTCTCTCTCTCCCTCTCTCCCCCCCTCTCTCTCTCCCTCCCTCCCTCTCTCCCTCTCTTTCTCCCTCTCCCTCACCCTCTATTTAGCCTGATAAGCGAGGCCGAGGTGGCAACGACTCCGCCAGTCAGCCGCCCTCCCCCTTAAGATTTCCCAAGACGCGAGTGCAGGCGGCCGAGTGTCTTCGATTTTCCATAAGAACTTAACAGATTTGCTCCAGTAGAGGGAAGAGGAAAGGGGGTGGAGGGAAGGGGGGGAGGGGGAGGGGTTAAAGAATGGCGGGGGGTAGGAGGGAAAGAGGAAGAGTGAGAGGTGACGAGGTGGTTTAATAAGGCTGTTGGCATGGTGGAGAGCATATGCTGGAGATTGGAAGAGGGGGATAGCGAGAAAGTGAGAGAAAGGAGGAGTAGGTAAAATGGGGCTTAGAGAGAAAGGGAAGGAGGGAGAGAGAGAGAGAGAGAGAGAGAGAGAGAGAGAGACAGCAAGAGAGCAAAAGAAAGGGAGGAAAGGGAGAAAGAGATGCATAGGAACAGGGAGAGAGGGAGAGGGACTAGAACCGCGAGGGGAGGCATGGGTAGGAACACAGAGGCGAAACACAGCCGTCCCCCCGATACACTTTAAGAGCCATTACACAGCAAAGGGGAGTTCGCGTAACATACGAGATCGGTTGTTTACTGATTACGCGAACGGCTAAGGTGGATGGGGGTAGGGGGGCAGAGGAGGGATGGGGGGTAAAGCGAGGTGATTCTGTATTGTGATGCTGATGGTGATGAGATGGCAGGGAGCAGAGCTTTGTATGGTGATGGTATCGGAGGGAGGGTCTAGGCCTACGTGGTGGTGCTGAATGGTAGCATTGTTCAGGTTACATTAATGGTATTGAAATGTTGTCGATGGTAGATATGATACTGGTGATATTCGGCGATATTGAATATATTAGTAATTATATTTTTTATATGAGTCATTGACCCGTCTGTGTTAAAAAAATATCTGGTCAGATATCTAGTGATGTAGAAGAGTTAATTAAAATTATGAAAAATGTCAATTTCAAAGTTCGATTAATAAGGATTTGGTTAAAAATGACCAATGTTCATTTTCTATACACACAAAAACATGAAATGTATTAGAAGTGATTTTTAGAATTGAGTGTTATCGTCTGCCGTGCGTAACTTCCCCTCTTTCTCCCCTCAGGCACTTCGCCCTTCACGCTGTACTTCAGTGTGAAGTTTTACGCCGCGGACCCGACCAAGCTGGTGGAGGAGATCACGAGGTAAGCGACACGTCTATGCCCGTACATGCATGCATACACACATTCATACATACATACATACATACATACATTCATGTATACATACATACATATATACATATATACATACATGTACAAATCCATACATATATGCATACGTACATACATGTACACATACATACATTCATTCATTAATACTCACCCAGACAGTACTTATACACAGAAACACTCCGTACACACCAGCCACCCCCTCTCATAAAAAATCCACTCGCACACAATCACACAGGAATGCCTACAACTAATCCGCTCACACGCCCACACACCCACAAACAAAATCTGTCTTAGACAAACTGTTTGATATTTCACACACCTCCATACAACACAGGAATGGGTGTTTCTTTTTCATTTGTTGGTGTTTCAAGTTACACACACACACACACACACACACACACACACACACACACACACACACACACACACACACACACACACACACACACACACACACACACACACACACACACACACACAAACACATACAACACACACACACACACACACACACACACACACACACACACACACACACACACACACACACATATATATATATATATATATATATATATATATATATATATATATATATATATATATATATAAGCATATGTTTGGTAACTGACTTTGTCCCTTTACGTGTGTGTGATTGTGTGCGTGCGCGCGATCGAGCGCGTTTTATATACATGTGAGTATTGTATTATCCTTTTCTTATTAAATTAAGACGCCATCCCTACACGCCCTGTCAAACAATTTCGTTAATAGAATGTTGTGCCCAGGAAAATCATATCCTCCATCCCATTATTTCTTCATACATCAAAAAACGCGTGGGAAACCTATCGTAATTCTTTTTTTTAAATAGGCCACTTGCGTATGAGCGACCACCCAGCGCTCCTGGCAGCTCCACTTCCTGGCCTGTTCCGCGTTGCCCGCCCGAACGCCATCGCTCATAAGTCCAGGGCAAGTTACGCCGCTGGAAACTTGGCTTGACTTGTGGTCTTGTTTTAAGTTTTGCTATCCTTTACCCGCCTTCCCTCTCCTACCCTACCCTACCCCACCCTACCCCTGTCTCCTTTCCTTCCTTCCGCTCTTGTTGCCCCCCCCCCCCCTCCTCCCTCTGTCCTTCCTGCTGCCTCCCATTTTTTGCCTTCCTCCTCCTCCTCCCTGCTCGGTTGTTTTCTCATTTCTCCATTTTCTCCTCCTCATTTTGCTTCTCCTATTGCCGGTTTTTCTCCTCTTCCTCCTTCTCCTTTCCCCCTCTCACGAAATGCTTTCTCCCCTTCCGCCTGTTCCCTCCATCTCTTCTATCTTTTCTTTTTATCTATCTTCCTCCTCTTACTCTTCTTTTTTCCTCCTCCGCTCCCTATTCCTCCTAGTCTCCTCCTTTCCTTCCCCTCCTGCTCCTGCACCTGCTCTTCCTCCTCCTCCTCCTCTTCCTCTTGTCCTCCTCCTCCTCCTCCTCTTCTTCTTGTCCTCCTCCTCCTCCTCCTCCTCACCTCCACCACACCACCGCCTCTTTCTTTACCGCCACCACCGGCACCACCTCCTGTTCAGAGAGTCGTAGATGTTCAGAAAATACTTTTATCACTTGAATTTTCCTTCTCGAATTTCCCCCCAGCAGACAGCGCCGATTGCGAGATGTATCGACAAAGTATTTTTTTTTTATATTGGGGAAATATGATTTGTGTTGATGGCGGAACATTGGTGGTGTTTTTTTTTGTTTTTTTTTCTCTCTCTCTCTGGAGCTGTTTTGAGAAGTCTAGTAAGTAGCGATAGAGTAAGGTAACTGCATTACGTTGAAGATAGTTAAAGATATACTTGTGATGTTTCAGTTTGCCAGGACACTTGCTTTGCACATACTGCTATACATGCATGTGTCTGTGTCTTTGAAAGAAAACGCACACAATACTTGGCGGTCGCGTTATTTTAACTACACGCGCGCGAATATTGAATCTCGGGAAACCCTTTGTTCAAACTTTCTGTGCTGGGAATAAGTTTTGTGTGATATCTTGTTTATGGTAGTTTGGTGTAATGCTAGAAGTTTTATGTTGTACTTTTGTGATGAGAAAATCAAGAGGGAGGGAGGGAGGGAGAGATGGAGGGCGAGAAGGAGGGAAGGGGAGGGGGGAGGGAGGAGGGAGGAGGGGAGAAGGGCAGGGAGAGGGAGAGAGGAGTGGAGGAGGGAGAGGGAGAGAGGAGAGGAGGAGGGCAGGGAGAGAGAGAGAGAGAGAGAGAGAGAGAGAGAGAGAGAGAGAGAGAGAGAGAGAGAGAGAGAGAGAGAGAGAGAGGAGGAGGGGGAGAGAGAGAGAGAGAGAGAGAGAGAGAGAGAGAGAGGAGGAGGGGAGGAGGAGGGGAGAGGGAGAGGAGGGGAAAGAGAGAGGAAAGGACGAGGGGAGGAAGGAGGGGAGAGAGAGAGAGAAAGAAAGAAAGAGAGGGTAGAGAGAAAGAATAAGAGAGAGGGGTGAGAGTAAGAGAGAGGGGAGAGAGAAGGGAAAGAGAAAAAGAGGGAAAGAGAAAAAGAGGGGGGGGAGAGAAAAAGAGAGAGGAGAGTGAGAAAAAGAGGAGGGAGAGAGAGAGAGAGAGAGAGAGAGAGAGAGAGAGAGAGAGAGAGAGAGAGAGAGAGAGAGAGAGAGAGAATAAGAGAGAGAGAGAGAGAGAGGAATAAAAGTTCTTAAGTCATTTTATATTATATTTAGTATCAGGCATAATCGACCTTATTGACATCATATATTACCCCGTCTTGCCCTCCAGCTTGATCTGTAAGACTTGATGAAACCGCTCACCGATTACCTGGAATACGGAAGGTGATATTCTGCTTGTGTGTTTTTTGTGAAAAGAGCTTGCCTGGTTTATGAATGGCCTCTTACTTTTATGGATAATTCATTGTTTATGGAGATTTATTGTGTGAAGGATTGTTGTTTACTGCAAGGACTGCCATATATTGCACCGCCGGTTACTTACAGCAAGGGCTGCTATTTCCTGCTTTGGGTACAGCCTCTTACATACATCCTGTTGGGTAAAGTTGATTGTTTATGGCGTCGTATAAATTTGCTTTAGTACCCCCCCTCTTGTTGGTGATGAAAACGATCTTACTGTTTTAACAACTCTCAATTTCTATAGTTGTCGTCGAAAGGACAACGACCTGAAGTGAATCCAAGTCCAACCAGGTAATTAGAGAGATATCTTGATACGCTTGTTGTAATGACGACCGGCGCTTGTGAAAAGTATAGCGCTCCCTTGTGGTTCCTCTTCGTTAAATAGAAAATGGGTTGTGTTCGACCGCATTACGTGCACTCTCGTTTTCTTTACAAACTGGAAAGGTGGTTTGGCGTTGCAAATCGTCGGTAATTGAGGAAATAAACCCTTTGCCTGGAAAATACCGAGGAAGATACTCTATCATGGCGATTCATCAGCCGCGACAGCAAATAACAAATAGCCTCAGGGGAACATCAGTAAGGAAAGAAAGAAAGAAAAAAAAGTATATATATATATACTACACATATTTGTGCGTGTATATATATATATATGTATGTATATATATATATGTGTGTGTGTGTGTATGTATATGTATATATATTATATTATACTTATATTAAATATATATATTATATATTTTATATTATATATATGTATATATATATATGTATGGTGTGTGTGTGTGTGTGTATGCGCGCGCGCGCGTGTTTGTGTGTATATGTGTATGTGTATGTAAAAATGTATATATATGAAGACACTCATTCACTCCACTTATTCATTCACCCACTTACTCACCCACCTACGCACACACACACACACACACACACACACACACACACACACACACACACACACACACACACACACACACACACACACACACACACACACACACACACCAACAGCAACAGCAGCAGCATCAACACCAGCGAAGTGCCATAGGGCGCGCGCGAGAGAGAGAAATGGTACAACGGCCGTAAGCAAACGCGCGGTGGAAATCGTTCTTAATCTCTGTAGTGGGATCAATCTCAGCGAGTAATGATGCCCAGGTTAGACATTGCGGGGCGAGGGTTATCACACACACACACACACACACACACACACACACACACACACACACACACACACACACACACATATATATATATATATATATATATATATATATATATATATATATATATAAAGAATCATTAAATGAAACATTTCTATATATAATTGTTATATAAGATATATCTAAGTGCGATAATCCCGATAATTTAACATCTCATAGAATGATTAAAATTTTCTTTTCCATTAAAAATGAAGCTTTTTCTTCCCCTCGCAGCTCTTATCTCTTCCCCTCGACTTTTTTTGCGCAGCTCTCCTCTCCTCGTCTTTTGAATAACACCTTGTAAATTTCCACCCGAAGCATAAAGGCTCCGTGCGGGATTACCTTTCTTAAGACGACCCGAGATGCAGGAGATTTCTCAAGCCATCTCGACCAGCACCTCGGGAGCAGCGCGACGCAACACGACCGGACGCGTCACTGTCCTTCCCCCCCTCCCCCTCTTCCCCCTCCCCCTCTTTGGGTCTTCAGTTTTCCTCCCTGCCTCCCCTCTCCTCTCCTCCCCTTCGTTCTTCCTCATATCTGGTCTTTCTCTCTTGATCTTTCTCTTCTCGCTCTCTTCTCCTTATGCTTGACCTCTTTTTTCCTTATATTTGACCTCTCTTTCCCTTATACTTGACCTCTCTTTCTATAATCTTTCTCTATCATCTTATTCCCTCCCTTATACCCGACCCCTTCCCCTTCCCTCATACCGGGCTCCTCCTCATACCCGGCCCTCTCCCTCATACTCGACCTTCTCTCGCCTCCCCTGACTACCTCCTCCTCATACCCGACTCTCTCCCTCACACACACACACACACACACACACACACACACACACACACACACCCGCGCGCGCCTTGCTCGGCCCTCCGACCAGGTGATCCGATTCCCCGCTCTCAGATATCACTCACGGGAGATAACCCCCTCGGGACTCATAAGCAAAGAAGCCGCACAGAATGTTGCTAATAAACCCGCTGCTCATAGGCAAGCTAGGTCAGTATCCCCCCCCCACACACACACACACACACCCCTCCACCCCTCCGCTTCCCACTCACCCTCAGGTAGCTTTTCTAACCCCTTCTCCTTCCGCCCTTGCTCCTTCTTACGCCTCCTCTTCCTCCTTCTTCTACCCCTTCCTCGTCTTTCTTCTGTATTTTCTCTCCTTCCTATTTCCTCATCCTTCTTTTTCCCCCTTCTTTCTTTTCTCTCCCCTTTCCCCTTCCCCTTCTCCTTCCCCTTTTCCCTCTTTTCTCCCCTTCTCTTCTATTCCCTCTATCATCTCCCCTTCCTCTTTCTTCCTCTCTTCTCCCCATCCCCTCTCCTCTCCTCCCCCTTCCCTCCCTACTTCACCCTCAGGTCTCTCAAGACGCTTCCCACGGCCAGGAGACGACCATAAGAAAGTTTTACAGCCGTGGAGCACTACTTTTTTTCAGGCGCCATTTTGCTTAGCGATAAATAGATTAGTTGAGAGAGCATTGCCGACTCATCCGTTCGAGCCATCCTTCTCCCGGCTTCATTTTGGTGCTTCGGAGCATTTTGTTTTCTTTAGTAATCTTTGCGTTTGTTCGTGTTCTGTGTGACTTATAGTTATTTGGATTGATAATCTTTGTTTGATCGCACGTCAGTTTAATACAGTGTGACGTAGCTGTTTTTTTTTTTTTTTTTTTTTTTTTTTTTTTTTTTTTTTTTTTTTTTTTTTTTTTTTTTTCTTCCTCGAAACATGATTTTCCTCTCAATTCTGTACGGCAACTTTCACTGTATGACAGGCTACTATTGCAATATTGTCACATTTTTCTTAATTCTTATATTTGGTCAATATTTTCTTTGATCTTGTCTGTTTTTCTGTTCGACATAAGATTAATTGACCTATTATGCATGTTTGATTGTCTCTGTGTACTCGTGTGTACGGAAGTATTGCATCGCCCCTCCCCTCCCTCTCTCATCCCACCCCTTCCTATGTCTTCCCTCTCCACCATCCCTCCCTCCCTCCCTCCCTTCCCCTCTCCTTCCTATTTTACCCCCCCCCCCCCCCACTCCCACCCCCACCCCCTACAATAAACTTCCAAAAGAGGTTGTAAGGGAAGCCTTAAACGTCACAAAAACTTAATTAACTTACACAATCCAAGCAGCTCCCGGGACTGAAGAGGCACCAAAGATATGGTTTCGTAAGGGGGGGGGGTAGGGTAGGGGAGGGGCGTGGGAGGCAATATAGTGATTATGATTCAGTTTTTATTACTATAGATGGAGTTATACGAGGATGCTATTTTTGGTTATTGGTTGATAACTTATTGTATTTTTTGAAGGGTGTGTGTTGGTGGGGGTAGGGGGGTAGATATAGATATATAAATATGATTTTCAAAGATATCGAGGGTAATTGTACTCATGGGCTATTGCTAGTCAAATAGATAGTGAAGGTCCCTCTACTAGTGGAACTTAGAATACTACTTATTTCAATAGATAGTGAGAATAAATAAAACACTATTTTTATCCATTTGCTAGCGTCACCCAGCAAAAGCCAAGTTGGGAAACTAACTGTTCCTCTTCCGAGTATTATTTTTCTAAAAGGTAAAAATAGAATTAAAACAACATGTCCAACTTATGATACTACTTATTTTAAGCGATAGTAAGAGTATATAAAACGCTATTTTTATCTCTTTGCCTGCAAGTCACCTAGCAAAAGTCAAGTTAGGAGATTCACCATTTCACTTAAAACCATTTTTTTTCTCTAAAAGCTAAAAGGAAAAATACAGAATAACGTCTTGAAAGTTGAAAATAGGAACTACTTTTTTCAGCGCAGGCATTTATGTGATGAGTCATGCCGCAGCGTCGTAGTTATGGTCTTACCTTCGGATGGTTCTCGGAAGAGGAGGAAGAAGAGGAAGAAGAAGAAGAAGAAGAAGAAGAAGAAGAAGAAGAAGAAGAAGAAGAAGAAGAAGAAGAAGAGGAGGAGGAGGAAGAAGAAGAAGAGAGGAAAAGAGGTGTTAGGATAATGGAAGAGGAGAGAAAGAGAAGTTAGGATAAAATGAAGGGGAGAGAAAAAGAGGAAGGAGGCGCTGTGGGAAAGGAGAAGGAGGATGAAGGAAGAGGAAGAGGAGAAACGGAAGAGAGGAAAGACGTGTTAGGATAAGGGAGGAGGAGAGAAAAAAACACGTTAGGATAACGAAGGTGAAGAGAAAAGAGACAACGAGAAAGGAGGATGAGAGAAAGAGAGGAAACAGAGGTTAGGATAAGAGAGAGAGAGAGAGAGAGAGAGAGAGAGAGAGAGAGAGAGAGAGAGAGAGAGAGAGAGAGAGAGAGAGAGAGCGAGCGAACGAGCGAGAGTGAGAGAGCAAGGGAGCGAGCGAGAGCCGCGACCCAGCCACACCCAGTACCCGCACAAGCGCGTGGACGGGTGTAACAGCCGCGACGGACACACTTGGTCGGGTTCTAGAGTGATCAACGAGTCGACATGAATAAGCAATTACGGGCGCATGAACCTTATTTTTTTTCTCGACTTCACAATCTCGATGGCCAGAGACAGTTGGATGTTTAAAAGGAATTCCGTTAGAAGCAATTGGATAAAACTTGTTCCGTCGCCATGATGTTTAAGAAACTCGAACGCAGGGGAAAAAAGTACGGTTCTCATGAGAACCGCAGTAGAGGCTGGAAGTACTCCGGTTCTGATGTGAAAATTAGAGGACAAAGAGAGGGAAATACACAAGCCCACACGTGCACTTTCCACGTGAATATATGCATGTAATTCAGGATAACCATACTCTTCCGTCCAGCACTTTATGTGCACACACGCACACGCACATGCACACACACACACACACACACACACACACACACACACACACACACACACACACACACACACACACACACACACACACACACACACACACACACACACACACACACACACACACACACACGCACACGCACACACGTACACACAGCTTCACGACGCTGTGACTCAGGTTTTCTCCGCCAACGGCCGAACCATCTTGGGTTAGCCGGGGAGGGTGACGGAGGCATGATAACACCCGGGTTCTGCTTCTGCTTCTGCTGGGCTCGTCCCTGCTCTGACTGTCCCTGCTTCCCTGCTTCCGTTTGACCAAGGAGAAGAAGCCCTGCTTGATATTACTGCTGTTGTATTTGGTAGACTAGAGTTCTGGCCTTATCTGTTTATACGTATAAATCATAGATATTCATACAGTGATTAATTAAATTAATTGTTTTATTTTTTATCTTTAAGGGGGTGGGAGGGGGTCGTTCAGGTTTTCCTACTTTTTTTTTCTTCTCTCGTTGCCCGCCGAGCCAGCAATTAGACCGGCAATCGCCAGTGATGACAAATCTCCACGCTGCAACATAAAAGTCGCCTCGTCTTTGTTCTCGATCAATTTCAGTGTGATAATCGAAGGGCTCCCTTTAAGATATCAAGTAGGAAGTGTGTAATTAGATCTGAAGGTAAATAAAGTGTTGAATGACAAAGATAAATCCATCAAGCTATCTGGTTATTTGCATATGTATTTTTTTTCGAGAAAGAGACACACGCACGCACACACACACACGCACACGCACACACACACACACACACACACACACACACACACACACACACACACACACACACCATACACACACACACACACACGCACACACACACACACACACACACACACACACACGGAGAGAGAGAGAGAGAGAGAGAGAGAGAGAGAGAGAGAGAGAGAGAGAGAGAGAGAGAGAGAGAGAGAGAGAGAGAGAGAGAGAGAGAGAGAGAGAGAGCAAGGCGCCATTTTTTACTTGATCCAAACTCAATTACTCCTCCAGAAAGTAATTACTCCCTAAGAGTTGATTGCCCATAGGTCAAGAGTCGCTGTTTTTTTCCTGATGTTGTTCTATAAAGTATTTTGTAATGGGAGACGATTCCGGAATTAAATTGTCTGCTTTTTCATTTCTATATGTATTATAGTCTTTTTTTACTTGACATTCATCGTTTTTGTTGTATTAGTTTGGTGTTATTCAATATTTTCGTTCCGTTTTCTGTTGTCCTGTGGCTTAGATGTTGTGTTTGGAGTTTATGTTGCCCGCCCCGCTGTAAAGAAAACAAACACGATAGTCACCCCTGAGAGTCACCACTTCGGCGTAAAACTGTTGCCCGGAATCGCTTTTGTTTCTTCTAGTTTGACACTTTCATAATTTAGCATCCGACAGATTATGAGTCTGAGGGAAGACTTCGTTATTTTTATTATTTCTTTGTAGCTGCCGTTCTGTACGTTGGTTTTGTTTTGCTTTATTTAATCCGCGGGGAGAAAAATGCGACTTTCCGAAGGTGTTGACCTGTCTGGTCCTGTTGGATGCGGCCGTTGCGATGCTATCTACACGATAATGGCCGATAAGGGTCATAAGTCCACGCAGTTATAGCCTAGGATGACCTCTGGTGACAGTGGGATTGACGGGTTCTCGAGACGGCGTACACCTTTTGTGCCGTTTTTTTTTCCTTTTTTTACAAACATTTTTTCTTGCTGTTTTTCTGTTGTGTGATGGTGTACATCGTCGATTGCACTTTCGATATTTTCTCGATATTTATTACGTGATAATTGCGGTGCGACGGAGGACCGAGCACATGTATTTGGTTCAATGACTCGCTTGCACTCAAGGCGAAGTGGAGGGAGGGGAGGGACGGGAGGGGAAAGAGCAGCGGGAGGGGAGGGAGGGGTGGGACGGAGGAAGGGGAAATGACAGAGGGAAGGGGGACAGACAGAGAAGAGGGAGAAGGGGAGGGGGAAAGAGGAGAGAAGGAGAAGGGGGAGGGGGGGAAAGGCCACACGGAGAGAGAGGAAGGAAGGGGAAAGGGCACGGGGGGAAGGAGAGAAGGGGAAAAGGGTAGCAGGACTAGGATCTAGGACATTACAGACACATAGGTTGGGGGGATAAAGCCAGGTGGGGTGCGTCTCAGATTTTCCTTTTCGAAGGAGCTAAAAAATGATTTTGAAACCCAAACGCCAACGACTACCCGGATATTACGCTCATCCACCACGGAGAAGAGAATGAGTTCAGATATGCTAATTATGCATATTTGAAGAGAGATGAATATGTAAGACAATATATGCTTAATGGTATGGAGTAACATGAGTACTAACAAGAAATACAGACCTATTCATAATGCTAAAAGACAGCGCCAGACGCAGTGGCCGAAGACGAGAGAAAGTCCTCCAGCATCCAGCCATCACTACTCGTTGCTTTAATTAAACGTCAGTTAAATTACGGTGTTCTGGCCACGTGCGTGTGTATATGTGTGTGTGAGAGAGAGAAAGAGAAAGAGAGAGAGAGAGAGAAAGAGAGAACAGGGTAGGACAGAGAGGCGAGACAGACAGCGAAGTAAATCTGCCCAAACAGATGAATGTGAATAGAGTCAGAGAAGTGAATGTGGCTTCACTATATGAATATGAATGTGCAGTTCAATGTTCACTAGAGACCAGATTATACGAAGCACAGTGCACAGTTCCCAGTATAGCCCCCGGTGGAATCGTATAACCCTGGGGTAGAATACTGGTCCCGGTCTAGTGCTTCTCAACAACAAATGCTGAGTTATGGATCAGAAAAAAAATACCCGGTGCTTAGCATTGGTAGTGCTGCTCAGGAATCCACTCTGCAAGGATATCAATAGAATCGATCGTGTATTTTCAATTGGGCTTCAAGTGCATGTATATTATACTTGTGTGCGATTATTCTGATGTGGGTAATTATTTTATCGTGTGTGTGTGTGTGTGTGTGTGTGTGTGTGTGTGTGTGTGTGTGTGTGTGTGTGTGTGTGTGTGTGTGTGTGTGTTTGTAATTGAATTAATGCGTGGGTGTGTTTATACGTGCGTGTACGTGCGAGATAAAATAGAGAGAGAAGGCTAATAATACCGGAGAGCTTAATTATAAATCCAGATACATTCATTAACTGTAAAAGCTTCTAGCGCATCCATGCAATATCTGTCGACTTCAGAGGCTATTAGTCATGGCCTATTTTTTCTGACAGGGA
>BOPN01001245.1:292500-307500 GCA_017312705.2 Penaeus japonicus
GGGCTCAGCGAGCGACGGAGGGCATTTCCGGGCAGTGTGTGCGTGTGCATATATGTATGCATGCGTATGTGGGAGTGTTTATTTGTTTATTTGCCTCTGTGTGTGTGTGTGTATGTGAGTGAGTGAGAGAGAGAGAGGGAGAGAGAAAGAGAGAGAGAGAGAGAGAGAGAGAGAGAGAGAGAGAGAGAGAGAGAAGGAAAGAGGGAGAGAAAATGAATAAACCAAGAAAGAGAAAAAAAAAAGAAATAGAAAGATAGTTATCACAAGTTAGAATAAGGAGACAGGCACACAAAGCAGAAAAAAACAACAGATAAATAAATTCATAAAAAAAACACACACACACTAGATAAATGACAAAATAAAGAGAGCCTGCATAAAAAAAAGCCCAGATGCATGTTATGTTTGTGAATATCAGGTTCTGTGTCAACAACAGCAGTAAAAGAAACTTAAGACAAGGTTTTGGTGTGTGGGCGCCTTGTGTGGGGGCGTGAGGTACATGCAGGTATCTGGAAAGTGAACCAAAATTGGAGAACCGCGTGACTGGCGCTACGACCAAGAGAAGTAGAGAGGGAGAGAGGAAAAAAAAGAGGGATAAGTGGTGAAAATGATGATGGACTTGGAAATAAGCCAGGAGAGGTGTTGGATGTTTTGGAAACTCTATGGGAAGGATTGGTGATGATTGTGGTGGTGATAGCTGTAATGTTGTTGGAAAAGAATGAATGAGAATGAATAGGAATGAATATTAACGTGTTTCGATTTATGTGTATTTATCAGAATTAAGTAGATCGTGTCAATTACATAGTTTTGTGAACTTGTTTTTTTTTTCTCAACATTTGTCACAATGGACTCTCTTTGTTGGACGCTGTTTTGGGAAGGATGGCAATGGTGCTTAGTCTCTCCTCTTCATATTCTCTCTCGCTCTTTCTTTCTTTCTTTCTTTCTTTCTTTCTTTCTTACTATATAGTAGCTCTTCATTATCCTTTTCTTGTCTTTGTTTTATTCTTTTGAAACCTTTTCTCTTTTTTCTTCTTCGTTTCGTATTCCCTTTCTTTGATATTTTTTCACGTTTGTTTATCCTGCTTTTAGTGTCTCTTGGTTTTCATTTGTAGATGAAGATGAAAAACGTGAAAGCAATTAGTTTTTATTTGTCTAAGGTTATATAATGTTTCATCGCCATTAGTAGCACTGTCATCATTATCGTGTTTTTAATCGTAATGCATCATCATCATCTTCGTCATAATCGCACGAACATTATCATTACTATCGTTGCCGTGTTCCGCCGCCCTCTCTCATTTTTTTTCATCCCCCCCCCCGATTATTTCTTCCAACTTTTTTGACCGTTCTCTCCTGTCCTTCATTATATCATAATAGCGGTCATGTAGTAACCGTGTATTTTGCGATTACACTCGACTTTTTCCCCTTCATTTCTACTTAAAACGAGTTCTTTGCAAGGACACCATTGCAGCGTGGAATGGGGAGGCGTGAGGCCCAGGACACGGACATTGTGTCGTGGGGTCCCTGGGTGTCCCGGAGGAGACCCCAGGGGACCCCAGGGGACCCCGGTCGGTAGAGGAACGGCCCTAGAAAAAAAGAGCAGTAAATGTAATTATTAGTCAGGATAAGCATCTAGGCTAGGGGGTGGGTCGGGGGGATGGCTGCCCCGCCCTCCACCCTGGGGGAGAAGGGACTGACCGCGGAAGGGTTTCCTCCCCATCCCCTCTCCCCCTCTTCTTATTTCTCTTCTCCCCTCCTCCCATATCCCTCTTCCACTTCTCGTGCTCCCCCCCACCCCCTATCTCTCCCCTATCTACCGCTCTGCCCCCCCCCCCCCTCTTCCCCATTCCCGCAAGCCCCCTCCCTCTCGCCCGATCCCCTCCCTCCCCCTCCCCCTCTCCCCTCCCTCCCCCTCCCCCTCTCCCTCATACCCCCTCCCTCCCCCTCCCTCGTTAAACCTCCCTTCAGGGGTTGATATTTCTTTCGTTGGTGCGACGTCCAGTCTTTTTTTTTTTTTTTTTTTTCTTTTTCTTTCTCTTTTTTTAAATAGTAGTTTGGGCAGTGTATCATCGCCGCGCCTAACCCTTTGGACACGGGATTAATTACCTTAATTGTCCTATTATTATTTATGGGACGAGATAAGGGGACTGGTTGTTCGGGTCCGCTAAACTACCCTTTCGGCCGTCCCCTTGGTGCGCGTCTCGGGAAGGACTCGGTTTAGCGCGGGCGGCTTTTGTTTCGGTGGAGGGCGTCCGCGGGTGTGCGGGTGGGTGCTGTGCTTAACAAATGGGACAGATGGTGACTATAGGTGATTTCCGTGTGTGTGTGTGTCTATCTTTCTGTCTGTCTGTCTGTCTGTCTGTCTGTGCTTGTGTCCCTGTGTTTGTGTCTGTTTGTGTCTGTCTGTGCGTGCGTGCATGCGAACGAGTGGTTGTTTATTTATGATGAGCATGTGTATATGCCTAGGGGATTGAGGAATAATAGTGCGTGTGTTTAAGGACTAATATGAAATAGCTTTGCTTGTGAGGATAGGTGAGTGGAGGGAGTGCATGGCATGGTGGGTGTGGTTGGGTGAGTGCGTGCGGACATGCGCGTCTGACCAGTGGCCATGAGCTGATGCATTGTTTTAAAGAAACAATCGCGACGGGTAATAAAAGTATAAGCGTGTTTCCCGATAAAAGGCTATTAAAAGCGCTGACGACATCTTTGATAACGTCACGATATTCTTGTTAATTCTCTTGTACCTCCATTGCAACCCACAGCCAAAAAGGCCTTGGGCTTAGTTTCAGCTTCTAACTGCATCAATTTTATTTTTGATTCTCATGTTAAGAGGAAACTAACATTTCCCTTTGCGTGAATGAGTGAGTGAATGAGAGTGAGTGAGTGAATGAGAGTGAGGAGCTTAGTATGATTGTGTGTGTGTGTATGTGTGTGTGTATGTGTGTGTGTGTGTGTGTGTGTGTGTGTGTGTGTGTGTGTGTGTGTGTGTGTGTGTGTGTGTGTGTGTGTGTGTGTGTGTGTGTGTGTGTGTGTGTGCATGCGTGCGTGCTTGTGTGTTGGTACGCATGCGTGTATCTCGTCTATGAATATATAAGGACAAGCACAAATGCAGAGGACAAAAAAAGTTGAACTCATCACACTCAAAGTATCCATTTGAATTTTTCTCACGCCTCTCCTACAAATGTCACTTCCAATAATATTTCTGTCTCTCTCTCCCTCTCCTTCAGGTACCAGTTCTTCCTGCAGGTGAAGCAAGACATCCTGCAGGGTCGTCTTCCCGTCTCGCAGGAGCTGGCGGCGGAACTGGGATCCTACGCGGTCCAGTGTGAGTAGTTTTGTTTGTTTTTTTGTTTGTTTTCTTTTTGTTCTGTTGCTTTTGTCTCGTGGTGTCTGGCGGCACTGGCGACACTGGGGCTCTTGTGTTGTTGTTGGTGGTGTTTTTACTATTGTATTTCTGATAAACGTAGGGGGGGGGGGGTATCATGGTGATTATTATTATTTTAGTAAGGTTATCGTTATTATTTTTGTTGTGATTATTATTATTTCCCGTGGTTATTATTATTGTCATTACCATAGTTACCATTATTATTAATCTTTATAATCATAATTTTAATTACTATTGCTACTACTGTAAATAAACAGTCTTGCTTTATATCAGCGTTAGTATTCTGACTTTCTGTTTTGCAGTTGTTACCTTTATTGTTGTTAGTAGTGAGAGAACAACGCTAACTACTGTTCCTGCTCCTATTGTTACCATACTCCGAACTGTTGCATACAACTATTCACATCACTGCTAATGCATTTACGATATTAACAACAGGTAAATGATATAGTAAAAACATGCATGCAACAGCAGCAGACGTGCAATAGGTTGATGGTGCAGAGTTTGATATCGCCGAGGGTGTTATCTTGCAAGGAATGTATTGAAGAGGGAGACCTTGGTACTGCCACCTCGGGCACCCTCTGTTGTTGTGTGCAATGATGCTCTTTTGTTTGCCGGATTTTGCAACATTTATTTTTTCTTCTTTGAATGTCTGTCTGTGTCTGCTTTGGGGGATGTTTTGCTTCGCATTCTCTCTCTCTCTCTCTCTCTCTCTCTCTCTCTCTCTCTCTCTCTCTCTCTCTCTCTCTCTCTCTCTCTCTCTCTCTCTCAAGCCTTTGATATTAAAAGCTGTCGAACAAGCTGTTATTTTAGGGCGATTTTTGTTGACTGCAGACATAACTTCAAAGTTGTGATTAACATCAACAGTATCTTTAAAACATAAAAAAACGATTGATCATTTGTTGTATTAGTGAAGTCACCCCCGAATTTCTCCTGTAAAGGGAAGAATAGTCCAGAGCCGTCCATAATTTATGTTAATGGAGCACTCGCTTCCCACAACAATGGCGGGTCTCGATCCTGGCCGTAGCGCAGAGAAAAGGAGAAAATGACTTCCTCGTAGATTGTGAACAGATAATAGTACAGATTGGTTGGAGGGAGGGGGGGGGCTGGCGGAGAATGGGTACAGGTTATGCGAGTGTGAATAGAACACCTTGATTAGAGAGGAATGGGTGGTAGACGCAAAGTAATATTGTGGAAATTGACTGGATGGAGGAGGGCAGACAGAGATGAGTAAATAGAACAAAGGTTGAAAGCGAAGTGAGTGGCTGATAAAAAGCAAGAGGCGAGGGGAAGTGGATACATAAAAAAGAGTGGGAGATCAGGGAAAATGAGTAGTTATAAAAATTCAATTTAAGGAAAAAATAAGTGTCAAACCAAAAAGAACTGAACAAAAATCGGCTTGAAAAAAATAGATTGATAGATAGAAATTGGAGTCGTATAGAAAAGGGGTTAAGAATAGACTCTCCACTCGCGGGCTCAGATAGACAGACCTCCGAGCGCTAACGCCGCTTACGATAATGTCGGTATCGCGTGTCGGAGGATGGTTGGCGGCGTCTCTCAACCGCCGGCCGACGCGACGACACGGCCTACCCGCCTCGCCAGAGTCGTTGTCGGCGCCTTGTCAGTGGCTCGTCTTCAGCGGGGAGGCGGATGCCAAGGACTGGGAGGAGTGGATGGAGGGGGGGGGGAGAGAGAGTTGGTGTGTGTGGTGGGGGTGGGGATGTGTGGAGTGGTAGCGTGTGTGTGTGTCTGTCTGTCTAGAGTGTCTGTGTCTGGAGTATGTGTCTGTACCTGTGCCTATGTGTGGAGAGGGGGGGGGGGTGTAAAATGTGTGTGGAGCGGGGTAATAAGGGGAACGAGTGGGTGTGTAGCGGGATAGCGGCGTAAAAGGTGCAGGATGTGTGTAGCGGGGCAAAGATGTAGCGAGATTGGGTCGGGGAGTAGCAGGATAGCAGGTTAAAGCTGCAGCGGGATAGCGGATTGGAGAGGGATCAGGGTGAGGGAGTGGGGATGGGGAGGGGGTGGGGGGGGGCATGTAATCAGGAAGATGCGCAGATGCTGGGGCGATGGCGCACGTATCTCGCATCCCAACGCCGCATTTATTCACACAATTTCTCTATCAATGAAACATCCAGTCATTCAGATTCCCAAAATTACGAATCCCAAGTGAACGAATTACTATCGGAATTTCACTCGCAAAAATAATAAATAAATAAATAAATAAATAAATAAATAAATAAAATAACGTTGAACTCACTGGTCCACCGGAAACGAGGAGCTCCGCATGCCCCGCAGAGAGCCAGCTGGTGCCAAGGTGGTTCCAGATGGTCTCGGATAGAACCAGAGAACCACAGTAATGAAAGAATTCAGAAGAAAGAGGAAAAACGATAAAAGTCACCCGCGAGAGAGATCAAAACCATGTAGAAGCGAGTGGGGTTGGGTGGGGGTTGGGTGGGCATGTATCAAAGGTTGGGGGTGGGGGGGGGCGAGTGGTAGCTGAGTGTCCATGCAACAGGTGCACCAGGAAGTGTGTAGGGGGGGGAGGAATAGGGGGGTAAGTGGGGTTGGTATTGGTAGGGGGGGGGGGAGCAGGAGGAGTTACTTCGGTGCCTTAACTAGACCTTCTCTCACCGTGGGATCTGGATTTTTTTTTTTTTTTATCTTTCTTTCATTATCGTAGAACTCGTTCTTTTTTATGTATATACCTCGGTGCGTTTAGTTAGGGTTGACTGAATAATAAATTGGTGAGTTTCCTCTCTCTCTCTCTTTCTTTCGACTTCTCTCTCTCTCTCTCTCTCTCTCTCTCTCTCTCTCTCTCTCTCTCTCTCTCTCTCTCTCTCTCTCTCTCTCTCTCTCTCTCTCTCTCTCTCTCTCTCTCTCTCTCTCTCTCTCCCTCTCTCTCTCGACTTTTCTCTCTCTCCCTCTCTCTCTCTCGACTTTTCTCTCTCTCCCTCTCTCTCTCGACTTTTCTCTCTCTCCCTCTCTCTCCCACTCTCTCTGAAAAACGATGATTATAGAACTTTAAAAAAGAGGATAATTTGGCTCATTTTGCTTGCTGTTGTCTCCTTCGTGCCTCTGCCTTTGTTTACTGACCTGCGCGTCCGCTTCTCTACTTGTTTGCTTGTTTGCTTGTCGGCCTGAAAAAAAGGATTAATGCTTCTTTTTCATTCACTTTTTTTCCTTTTTTCTAATACTGTGTGTCTGTTCCCTCTGGTTTGCTCTCTCTCTTCTTCCTTTTTGTTATTTCTCTTTTTTTCTTTCTTTCTCTTCTCTTCATCTCTTTCTTCCTCTCCTCTCCTCTTCTCCCTCCTCTTCCTTCCTCTCCTCTCACTCCTCTCTTACAATCTAACTCTACGTTTACTACCCCCTCCCTTTCTTTCACCCTTCCTCCCCCTGTTCTCCCACCTTCCTCTCCTCATCCCTCCATCCCTCTCCTCCATCTCTTTCTCCTCTCATGCTCTCCTATCCTCTATCTTATATTACATCTCATCCATTTCCTCCACCTCTTTACCCCCCGTGTGTGGCCTGGAGCGAGTATGAAATAATTTACAAGTTGTTATATCTTGTTTTGGGAAGTCTGCGGTTAGTTTAGAGGGCTTAGGTCAGCTTAGGTCAGCTTTGGTTAGCCTAAGATGGGGATTTGTACATAGGGGGCCGACGTGGAGGGGAAGATAGAATAGAAATAAAAAGGGTAAGGATGAGATGGGAGAGGGAGGGTGGTAGGCGGGGGTATGGGCAAGAGGGAAGAGGAAGGAAAGGAGAGATGGGGGAGGGAGAGGGAGGAGAGAGGAGATATAGAGGAGAATGAGAGGAAGAGGGAGGGATAGGGAAGATGGAAGGGGAAGAAGGAGGAGGAGGAGGAATATATGCAGAGGAGGGAGGGAGTAGAGGGAACTGGGGAGGGAGAAATGGTGAAGGAGGAGGTAGGAGGAAGAGGAGTAGAGAAAGTAATGTAAAGAGATCAACAGATATACATCTACGCACCTTACGCATGTACGTACATGTGTATATCCACCGTCCTGTATGTATATGTGGACCTGTATGGTATATGAAAGTTAATTACTTATGTATGTAGATCTCATAGACCCTCTAGCACGAAGGAATGCGAGGGAGGGAGGAGGTGGGGAAGAGGGGATAGGGGGAGGGGCAGGGGAGAAGTCGAGGAGTAGGAGGATAGCGGAAGAGGGAGAAGTAGGATGAGAGGGAAAGGGAGAGTGGGACAGGGGAAAGGGGAAAGGGGGAGGGGGAGGGAGTAGATAAGAGGGAAAGGGAGAGTAGGACAGGGGAAGGGGGAGGAGATTAGGGGGAAGAGGAGAAGGTATAGGGGGGAGAGGGAGGAGCTGAGGGTAGAGTAGGGAAGGGAAGGTAGTTGAGGGGTGGAGGCAGGAAGAGGGGATGACGGCGACGTCCATATAAGCAGTGAGAACATCATTAACCGTCGCCGTCTCAGCCTACTTACTCCGCTAAACTCCTTCATTATGCAAAGTTCGCGTCCGTGTCGATGATGCACGTCCATTACATATCTATATCTCACCCCTTTATCTATTTCTATGTGAGGTAGTTTATGCAAATGAGGTCCCTAGGCTCATTGTTATGCATGATGGTAATCTGTCTCGACGTTTAGTATCAAGTCGGGGTATTTATCATTACTCGTAACCTGTTTCTTGCTTTTTTTACTACTGTTTTTTTTTTTACTTTATTAATTTTACCTGTCCCTCGTTTTGTCTTTTGTCTCTTCTTTTTTATTGTTTATGTTTGTTTCTGTTTTTTTTTTTTTTTTTTTACTCTGTCTCATGTCTTTTTTGTTCTCCTCGTCTATAACCATTCACAACCCCCATGCTCTTCTTCTATTCTATCCCCCTATCCCCCCCCTCTCTCTCTCTCTCGCTCAACTCACTCGCTCACTTACTCACTCACTCGCTCGCTCGCTCACTCACTCACTCACTCACTCTCACTTTCTCTCAATTTCTCTCACTCTGTATCTCTCTCTATATATATCTCACTCTGTATCTCTCACTCTATCCCCTTCCCCCCTTTTCCTCCCTCCCTCCCTCTTTCCCCTTTCTGTCTAAATATCCCCCTCCCATTTCCATCCTACTTTTGTTTCTCCATAATCCTTCCTCCCCATCCTTCTTATCGCCGCCTTGTCCTCATTCCCTTGTTTTCTTTTAGCCGCAAATCCTTATGACTGTTATTGGCTTAATCCTTTTATCCGTCCGTGTGCCTTCGCTTAGCTCTTCCTTGCCTTTTCTCTCTTGCCCTTTTCTTCCCCACGTTTTTAACCGATTTTCCTTCGGCTTTATTATTCTCTTTCTGCTTTGGGTTGTTTCGTCCGCTCTTTGAAAGGCTCCTCGTTATCCTCTTCTTCCTTTATTTCTCCTTTCATTCCTCCTCATCCAACCACCTCTCTTCCCCTCCCCCTTCACACTCTTCCTCCCCTCCCCCTCCACACTCCTCCTCCCCATTCCTCCCCACCCCCTTCCCACTCCTCCCTCCCCACCTCCTTCCCACTCCTCCCTCCCCACCTCCTTCCCACTCCTCCCTCCCCACCCCCTTCCCACTCCTCCCTCCCCACCCCCTTCCCACTCCTCCCTCCCCACCCCCTTCCCACTCCTCCCTCCCCACCTCCTTCCCACTCCTCCCTCCCCACCTCCCCCTCCCCACTCCTCCTCCCTCCCCACCTCCTTCCCACTCCTCCTCCCTCCCCACCCCGTTCCCACTCCTCCTCCCTCCTCCCCACTCCTCCCTCCCCACCTCCTTCCCACTCCTCCTCCCTCCCCACCCCCTTCCCACTCCTCCTCCCTCCCCTCCCCCTCCCCACCCCCTTCCCATCTTCCTCCCTCCTCCCCCCCCCCTCCTCCTCCCTCGCTAGATAATATAGTTCTGCGCCTCATTTTTCCTCCTCCTCTGGGTTTTCGTACTCATTAAGCAGAGTAATTAAACACGATGCGGTCCCGGCGTTGCGTCCTGGCAGGGGAAGAGACCGCATGTCGGGGGCGGGTTTTCATGTGGGAAGTGGGGGGCGAGGGGGAGGGGGAGGGGGAGGGGGATGGGGATGGGGATGGAAGAGGCTCCGTTCTTGTTTTGCAGATATGATTATTTTTTTTCTACATTTTTTTATTTTTTTTTATTGGTGGTTAATTTTTTTTTTTTTTTTTTTTTTTTTTGTATATATGTATAGCATTTGTATTGTTTCTCTCTCTCTTTCTCTCATTTTCTATCTTTATCTCTTTACCTCTCTCTGAATAATACCAAAAGGAAAGTATTAATATAAAGATAGAGATCCGGAATCCAGTGATTTCAGCAAAGGAAACGGGAAGCAAGAAAGATACAAACATACTGGTACAAAGAAATAGGGAGAGAGAGAGAGAGAGAGAGAGAGAGAGAGAGAGAGAGAGAGAGAGAGAGAGAGAGAGAGAGAGAGAGAGAGAGAGAGAGAGAGAGAGAAGGAGGAGGAGAAGAAGGCGAGAAAGGAGAAAAGAGAAAGAAGAAAGAAGAAAATCAGGAAGAGAGGGAAGGGGAAACTCCGAGGGCTAGGACGATGGGGTTAAAGGGTGAGAGAACTGAATGAAGGAAGGGGTTCGGTCGAAAGGGGAGGGGAGGGGAGGGGGAAGGAAGGCTGGGGGGGGGGAGTAGTGTTAGGGGCAGGGTAGAAGGGTGAGGTGATGGGGTGGAAGGGAGCTGGTTCAACGGGACAACGCCCCCCCCCCCTCCACCCCCTTCCCACAATCCACTCCTTTCAAGATCCTACAGGAAAGAGTCACACTTGAAAGGGTGTGAAGGAGGGGGAAAGGGGGAGAACGGAGGAGGTTGTGCATGGGGGGTGGAGAGGGGGGGAGGCATGGAAGCGCCTCCCACCGCTTTGGCAACACGTCTTAATTCCGGGTAGACGTAATTTCGGCTTTCGGTCGGTCGGGGAGGAGAAGGAAGACGAAGAAGAAGAAGAAGAAGAGGAAATGAAGCAGGGAAAGAAAGCAATTGAGTATGGGAAGAGAAGGAAGAGCAAGAGGAGAAGAAGAAGAAGAAGAGGAAGAGGAAATGAAGAAGGGAAAGAAAACAATTGAGTAAGGGAAGAAAAGGAAGAGAAGGAGGAGAAAAGAGAATAGGAAGAAGATCCGGGACCGAGAGAAAGAAGCCCCTGGAACCGCCCCCTGCTGGGAACCGCACTTTTCCCCGAAGACTCGCACGTGTGGCTCCCGAAGGCGCCCTTCGCACTAACGGGGTTCCTCCGTCACGGCGCCCGGCTTATGGAGGCGGTGGCGTGTCTTTTGTTTATTATCCCTTTTACCCTCCACTTCTCCTTTTGTCTCCTTCGCCTTTATTCCGGTGTTCCGCTTCCCGCTCCCCCGTGGGCTGGGTGGCACGCGTGTCACTCCGCGCCTCGATTTCCAGGGCCTTTTGGCGGGGAGGGGGGAGGGGGGTATTGAGGGGGGGATCCTTGCGCGATTTGTTTCCTGTATTGTGCTTGGGGCTTTTGTCCAGATTTGGTTTCTAACGTATGGTGTCTTTTATGCATATTTCTCTCTCTCTCTCTCTCTCTCTCTCTCTCTCTCTCTCTCTCTCTCTCTCTCTCTCTCTCTGGGGAGATTGGGAATGTGTGTGTGTTGTGTGTTTTAATGATCGCCAGTTTGGTAATCAGATATGTCATATACATATTACCTGATATCAATTAAAATATGTCCAATTTAAAATTGCAGAAGAAAGAAGAATGAGACTGAATATCTAAACACGCAAGAAATGTATTTGACGCGTTTCGACGGAGTCTTTTTCAAAAATACCTCCGTCGAAACGCGTTAAATACGTCTTGCGGTGCGTTGTTGAGATATTCAGTCTCATTCATACCTTTCTTCTACATTTGTCGTTATGAACTTCGTCCATCAATTTAGAATTATAGTTTGGTTTTAAACATGAACTTTGTTCATCTATTTAGAATTATAGTTTGTTTTTTAACATATATTTGCTTCGATGTTTGTGTATGCAATTTAAATAAAATTGGCATAATAGTTATTTCATTAAGAATTTGTGAAAAGAAACAATATCTTTAATGTTACTGAAAAATCGCCATCTAAATATAAAATACTTGATATCATTGTAGAAGTCTCATAAGGCAAATTATGAAAATTATGATAATGATAGTGATGATGATGATCGTAATAATGATGATGATAATAATAATTTTTATTATAATAATGATGATGATAGTAAACTAATACTAATAATAATTATAAATAATAATAATAATAACAATAATAGTAATAGTAGTAGTAGTAATAATAGTGATAATAAAAATTATAATAATAGATGCATTCTAACCCAAAGCCCGTTTCCCTTCCCTTTGCAGCCGAGCTGGGAGACTACGACCCCCGGCGGCATTCCCCGGGCTACGTCTCCGAGTTCCGCTTCATGACGACGCAGACGGTGGCGCTGGAAAACAAAATCGCAGAGCTCCACAAAACCCTCGTGTAAGTACCAGCTGTAAATCGCGTCCCCCCCCCCTCCCCCTCAGCCCCCCGGCTTCACCTTTGCGAGTGCTTTGATTTTTATCAGCAGTGCAATGCTAGATTCCCACCCCCCACCCCCACACACCACCCCTCCCCTTTTTTCACCTACGTGATTATCGGAACCCTCCGTAATTTTAACAATTTGTGACGATAAATCAAGCTCCCGCTGGTGTGAGCTGTTTTAGCGGTCTTCGTGGCTTACCGCAATCTTGTCCCGCACTAATCTGTCACGCCGGGATGTGCTACACGTGCTCGCCACAGCCGTCAACCTGCCTGTCAATCTCCCTTGTGTCTGCTGACTGACACACACGGGAGGTTCAGGAAATATGCCATGATTATGGAGTGGCATCGGTGAGTATGCATCTTCAGTGTATGCTCTGTTGTTAAGTGTAAAGGTTGATGGCTGTCGCGCTGGTGGCGGCGGAAGTGGAGCTCAATTTGCGTGAGTAGTATTAAGAAAATTGATTTTTTTTTTAGAGTTATATTGATTCTATATGTGATTGTTTTAAATCAATGTAAATATGAGTTAGGGATGTCTTTGCATGTGCATTTGTGTGTGAATATAATTATATATATATACATATATCTATATATATATATATATATATATATATATATATATATATATACATATATACAAATAAACATCTGTATATATGTATATATGTGTATACACACACACACACATATATATATATATATATATATATATATATATATATATATATGTATATCTGTATATATGTATATATATGTATACACACACACACACACACACACACACACACACACACACACATATATATATATATATATATATATATATATATATATATATATATATATATATATATGTATATATATATATATGTAAATGTACAAGTAAATGTATGAATATACGTATATACGTATATGTAAATGTATATGTAAATATGAATATACGTATATACGTATATGTATATATATATAAATACATAATTTATGTATATATATATATAATATATATATATATATATATATATATATATACATATACATACATATACATATACATATACTTATACATATACATATACATATATTTATACATATACATATGTGTGCGCACGCACACATACGTACACACACACACACACACACACTCTCTCTCTCTCTCTCTCTCTCTCTCTCTCTCTCTCTCTCTCTCTCTCTCTCTCTCTCTCACTCACACACACTCACACACTCACACACACACACAGTATGCACTCATCCCAGATCTCCTTCCTGATACCACTAAAACCCCATGATCAGCGGCTGCGGCACAAGAGTCATCCACATCGCACCGGCGTGTCACCTGTCCAGAAGTTTTAGCATGGCTGTAGCAACGCCATAAAACTGCCGCGATAAGATCACAACATAACCGCGGTGTGAGTAACCCCCGTCTTGGTGTTGCAGGGGTCAGGTGCCCTCGAAGGCGGAGATGTGCTACCTGGAGAAGGTGAAATGGCTCGACATGTACGGCGTGGACCTCCACCCTGTGCTGGTAAGTGACTTCCGCAACTGTGACTGGTGGTGGTCGTAGGGAGCGTGGCGTGACACCGCCGCTAATGAGATGTGACACGGGGTTTCAGGGAGTAGATGGGGGTTGAAGGTAGGGGGGAGGATGTGTCGGTCTAAACCGAAGATTTTTTTTTTTTTTTTCCTTTTTTTCATCATTGTTCAGTTGATTTTCCCGTCTCTTTCTTCTTTCCACATATGTTCACACAAAAACAAAATCATTGCAGCTGATTGCTTCTGATCAGTGATTCCAACTTTCCTCTAGTCTTTCCCTAGCGCCCTCCCTCACCATTCCCCTCCTGTTTCCCCTCCTGTTTCCCTCCTCCAGACCAACAACAAATAGACAGCCGCAACAATCCCCAACTGCGGGAACGGCCTCGCTAACAAGAACGGACCAGCAATTAGGTTTCCAACGTGCGCCTGGCCACTAGTTGGGCAGTTAAGAGAAAGTAATCCGAGCCGCACTCAATCGGCCGGCCTAATACCCTCTCGTTCGGCCGCCGGGGATGGCCCTTGCCGAGGGCCGCGTCTGCCTCGCTCGCTTTCTTCCTTTCTTTGTTTCGAGGGCCACCAGCGCTTCGAGAGTTACTTCTGTGATTTAAACTTTGGCTTGATTATGGTGACTATAGATAGATAGAAGTATGAATATGTATATACATTATATATATATATATATATATATATATATATATATATATATATATATATATATATATATAATGTCTATATCTATATATTTATGTATATATAGATTATATTTATATGATATAATATATGTATATACTGTATCCATGTTGATAGATTGCATAGGCGACGATAATTTTAAACACTTGTTCTCTGCATCGGTAGCTATCGAGTACGACATTAGCACTACATTTTCCTTTTTTGCACTGCATAGGCTCTGCCCTCGGTAATCCGAAGTTTGCTGTAGCGTGCAACACAGAAGACCGGCCCCCGATGCTTTCCGCGTAGTTCGGACATCCAGTTCTTATAACACGTGTAATCAAACCCACGAGCCACCGAGTAGCCGAATGCCAGCATTAATTCCAGTATCCGAAATTCGATGTCGACCGGTTTTATCGGAGCAACCGGTTTGCGCAGGGGAATTTATCTCGCCAATTTACTAGTACAAGTCCACGTTTTCGAACTTTGCACTTCTTGGAGCGTGGAGTCAGAGCTCAGGTCAAGTGGGGGGGGGGGGAGGTACTGAGAATTACTACCCCCCCTCCCCCTTCCTCCACGCCCGTGTCCCACCGCTACCAACGCCATCTCACACCACGCCCTTCTACCGTCGTCTGTGGGGTTAGGAAGGGGAGCGGACTCTTTCTTTCCTTTGATTAGATTGACTGTAGGAAGGTATATTTGTGTGCTCTTCAGATTTATTTTTTAAATTCTTTTCTATTTTTGTTTTGTTTTGCTCTCTATATCTCTATCTATCTTTCTCTCTTTCTTTCACACTCTCTTTCTTCCTCTCTCTCTTTCTCTCTATCTCTCTTTCTTTCTTTCTTTCTTTCTTTCTTTCTTTCTTTCTTCCTCTCTCTCTCTCTTTTTCTTTCTCTTTCTCTTTTTCTTTCTTTCTTACTCTCT
>BOPN01001245.1:312500-323311 GCA_017312705.2 Penaeus japonicus
GACAATAGAAAGAAGGATGAAGACAAGAATAAGGATGGCATGGAGAGCCGGGCTAAGGCTACCCAAGAAGGCAGAGGTTAGCGTTTATTGCGGATGAGGTTGCAGGAAAAATGATAGGGTGAAGGGGTAAGGGTGGGAGGTGCAAGCAGAGGCACAAAACAGTGGGATAAGGTGGGAGTTACGTGCAATTGCATCACCTTGTTTATGAGCAAGGCATGTTGGCGATGCAGCTTCTGATAGGCGGGGCGAGAGTCAGGGGCAGAAATTGAGAGGGGGGAGGGGAGGGGAGGGGAGGGGAGGGTGGAAGAGGAAGACGGGGACGAGGAGAGAAGGGAGGAAGGTAGAGGAGGAGAGAGATAGGGGACATGCAGAAAGAAATAAAGAAAGAGGGAGGTAGAGAGAAAGACAGAGAGAGACAGACAGGGAGAGACGGCGACCCAGGGACAACAATAACATGGAGAGGGACCCCCGGACAGGAAGCGGCGGGATGGGGGGTGGGGGAGGCGGGCCGAGGTGCGAAGCCCTAATGCCAGCTCCTCCAAGACAAATGGGCGCCGGAATGATACGCGTGTAAATTCTAGCCAACTTTAACTCGCTACGGACGATCGCTAATGGCACCTGCATTAAGCCCTCCTCCCTCCCCCCGCCCTCAAAACACCTCCCACCCCGCCACCACCACCCCTCATCTTAAACCCATCCACATCCCCTTCACACTCCTCCCCCCTCTCCCCTAACCCCCCCTCCCCTCCCATATCCCTCCACTACTTGAGTGGTGGTTTCACGAGGGGAGATAGGGTGGGGGTTGGAGGGAGGGGAGGGAAGGGTGTCTGCTATGGAGGTGGCAATTGCCTCGCGATTATTGTCATACAAAGCCTTTTATTTCTTGCATGGATAGTATCGATTTTTGTATTGTTCCGGTGGCTGAGCCTTGATGATTAGCAGGACAGGGATTGGGAAGTCTCCCTCCCTCCCTCCCTTCCTCCCTCCCTCCCTCCTTTCCCTCTCTTTCTTACTTTACTTATTTCCATACTTATTTATTATATATATCCATACATAGTAAATACAAGAACCAAAGTTTAGATTAGCAAATTGATGACCTCATAACTGTGTTTTTTATATTACACTGAAAAAAGGAAATGTGGAAATTTGTTTGAAAATAAGGGAGAGAGGAAGTAAAAATCAAAGCATAAAGAGAGGCAAAAGCAAATTGTCCAGACTTATAAAATTATATTCATGAATATTTAAGTGCAGAAAGTCTAGACGTCTCCCACCACCTCACGCCCGTGTCCCCATAATGTTTGGAGAGAGAGAGGAGAGAGAAGAGAGAAAGAGAAAGAGAGAGACCGAGCACCCGTCATGCACTGTGCACACCTGACCGCCACGAGGGAGATAAGCTCGATCTGTTGGCCGGGTGCTGGGAATTCTTCTTTGGGAGTTCCTTGGTTTGATTTTTCTCTTTGCTTCTTTTTGAGGGGGGGGGGTAAAGGGTCATTTGGGAAAGCCTTCTTTTTATTGAGAGGGTTGTCTTGGCGAGTCTTGGAGCGCCTTGGGTGGGACTCCCAGGACACGACCCGGGAGAGCGAGGACCTCCCGAGGCCTCCCGAGCGCTCCCAGGACCTCCCGGCCGCGTGGGTGTTGATGTGTCCATAAAGCCGCCACTTGCGCATGCAGGATTCCCGCGCCAGAGCTGAGTTATGGTCAATTTAAAGATGATAATCTAGACTGAAGACGATGCAGGACCCCGGCTCGCGCTCCCGACTATAAATAGGATGGCCTCCGGGATGGCTCCGTTCCTACCTTGCGGCTCTTGGTGCGGCTTTTGAGTCGAACCTCCATCATCGTCCCTCGAGTCCATGTACGGCAACTTAATGTTTATTCATCCGACTGCCTCTGTCGCCGATACTGCTGCCGTTGTTGTTGTTGCTGCTGCCGCCGCCGCTGTTGTTGCTGCTGCATCTTTTGCCAGCAGGTCTCCTCGCCGGGTCTGGCTTGATTCAAAGTCCTGGCCATGACGAGGCGGATTTTTCCAAGAAGATCCCACCGGTACCGGCCAAGGTCACGTGGTCAGCTCGCTTCTTTTTTTTGTATTGATTTTACGCCATTGTCGTGCATAAATATTTGGAAACCTTTTTTTTATCGGCTGCCCTTCACTCTCTTTCCCTTTTCCTCCTGCGGCCGCGCGCGTGGGCCTTGTTCTGTCTGCCTTTGATACTCGAAGTTGTCTCAGCGACGAGATTGCCAATACGGTGAGTCAGCAGTTTGTCGACCTCGTCCGGGAAGATTTTTTTTTTCTATAAGGAAATTCGCACGCACCTGTTAGGAGGGCGGAGGCTCTACAAGGTCCCTCTCGTCGGGCAAGGTCCTTCTTGGGAATAAAGGATGTCTTTTAAGGTCTTTTAGGTCTTCGAACTCTTATTTTGAAAGGTGGTGTCTGTGTCTGATAGTCCAGTTCTCTCTCTCTATCTTTCTCTCCTCTTCCTCTTCCTCCTCCTTCCTCCTCTTCCCTCCTCCTCCTCCTCCTTATGTCTCTTAGTATAAGAATGCTTAATTTCTATCCTTATGAGACCAAGGCGTGGACTTCAACCGACCCCATTTTGAGAAGTGTTACAGGACTTTGTCACATGCACGTGGTTTGCAAAGGTTTCTTCAGCATTTTTTCGAAAACTTCTTGTTGGCAACGGATTTTTTTTCTTTTCTATTACTCGTTAAGATTTTTTCGTAGATTATAGACATATCCAGCATTTTCGTTGCAGATTGCAAGGTTGATTGTGTAAAGCCATGGAATGAAGCCGACATTTTTTTTAGATCAACGAAAAACTGGGATTAAACATACTTTTTTTCGAATGACAGAATAAAATGGAATTTGAAAGACTGGGCGATAAAGGGAGGATGTGAAAGGGGGAGGAGGGGAAACCGAGGTAAACGGACAGGCAGGCAGACAGACAGACAGACAGACATACATACATATAGACATATAGACAGAGACAAATACAAATGCAGACAAACAGACAGACTGAGACAAAGACATACATATAGACATATAGACAGAGACAAATACAAATGCAACCAAACAGACAGACTGAGACAAAGACACAAATGCAGACAGACAGACAGACAGACAGCGAGGTGGGGTAAGAATGTATGCGATAGAAGATCAAGACCGAAGGATACAGATAGCGGTCCAGGAGCGACGTCTTGTATCCTGCCACCGACGATCGATCGCCGTGGGTCATCCTTACGTTGCGACAACCACTTTTTCCTGGTTAGGAGGTGCGTCTGTGCGTCTGTGCGTGCGTGCGTGCGGGTAGATAAGAATAGGAGATATAGCACTGAGGAAGAACTGGAAATCTAATGCAAAAGGGAACATGCACTGCCTTTATGTGGAAGAACAAATATGAAATATTTTATTTGTAACTAGTATAATGCTACGTGTCTTTGGTTGGATGTATGTTAGTTCAGTTAGAAGTATTTCACTCTATTCTATTTTTTGGCGTATGTAGGACCACATGTACACGCACGCACATAAGCACACACACACACTGCATGCTTATGTGTTGGCATCCCCGCCTGAGCATGACCCAAGCTCCGGCGGCTGTTCCATGCTGGCTCGGCTTCGGGGGAGGCTTTCCACGTGGTCCGGCGGGAGCTAATAAACTGCACTTTATGTCATGGCCAGCCTCGTATCGGCCAATCACGTGCACGCGAAGACGTTGCCGTGATTTTATCAGCCAATCACGGCGTCCTTTGTTGCCAATCAGAGAGTTTTCCAACATCATTAGCGGTATCCTCACATCTATTATGTCTATCGATTGTGAGCACGCGTGTGTGTGTGTTTGTCCGGCCATGCGTGCCTGTGTATTTGCGTGCATGCGCACGCTCGCGTTTGATTGTGTGTGTGTCTTTGTGCTTTTGCACGTGTATGAGAGAGAGAGAGAGAGAGAGAGAGAGAGAGAGAGAGAGAGAGAGAGAGAGAGAGACCCGGACCTCCCCGAGCCAATCAGGATGCCGGAGACCATTCAGAAGCACAAGGCCCTGAATGTCAAGCCTAATAGATCCCGCCTTTAATTAACCCTTTGAGGACCCAGCAGCGGGATTCCCAAAGTCACATAAAGCCTTTGAACTATCACCATCCCCCCTTCCCCCTTCCCCCCTCCCCCATCCTCTTGAGCTTCTTTTTCACTCCGCTGTCCTGGCGTCTGCTGTTTTTCTTTCTTTTCTTCTCTTTTCTTTTTTTCTCATTGCCTCTATGATTCTCTCTCTCTATCTCCCCTCCCTCCCTCCCTCCCTCCCTCCCTCCCTCCATCTCCTTCATTCCCTCTTTCCCTCTTCCCTTCCTTCTTCCCTCTTCCTTTCCTTCTTCCCTCTTCCCTCTTCCCTTCCTTCTTCCCCGCTTCCCTTCATTCTTCCCTCTTCCCTTCTTCCCTCTTCCCTTCCTTCTTCCCCGCTTCCTTTCATTCTTCCCTCTTCCCTTCTTCCTTTCCCTCTTCCCTTCTCTCTTCCCTTCCCTCTTCCCTCCATTCCTTTTCCTTATCTGGGTCACTGTTTTCTCATCAGCATCCTTCTCTTTCTCTCCCCGCCGGATGCTATAACTTTATCTCGCCAATTGGCTTCGAAAAGTCTCCTCGATCCCAATTGCCTTCTGTGACGGTACTCGGAAGAGTGAGTGTCTTGCAGAAGCATTTTCTTTTTCTTTTCTTTTTCTTTTCGATGTCGACGTGACCTTATGTTGGTCCCTTTGTTTACGAAACGCCGGGGAAAAAGCGCCGACCACCAGCGAACGAAATATCATTGGGAGCCAATTAAGTTCCCATGAACATCCTTTTAAACGGACGAGGAACAACGTCTGAAGTTGAGAGATTGAGTCGGGAGATAACTTGAAGAGACAGCTAAGCTCCGGGGACGGACGGCGGGGAAAGTTCTGTCGCGGCTGGATGCACGCGCGAGATGTCTTCACTTTTAACGGGACGTTTATAGGCCGCTTGTGTGTCCTTGTGTGCCCCCCGCCGCCCCTTTTATAGCTATGGAATCCATTCGGACTCCATACCGTGGCGCGCTCGCTCTACTGTCTTGGGTATAGTATGGCACGCGTGGGCTCCCGCCAGTGTGTGCACTTGGCGGGGTAATCGTCCGTGGAATGTTGCCTGTGTTTAAGTTTTTGTTCTTGCATTTGTTAAAGGGGAGGGGGGGAAGTCCGTCTAGGGGCTGGGAGGGTAGAGAGAGGGCAGTGCCACTTCAAGATACAACACGAAGTCTTGTCTTAAACCTCTGGTGCACCGATACCCAGCCACACCACATGCCCAGATGCCCACCTTGCCCTACTCCACCCCACCACCAGGAACCTCTTCCTTCACAACCCACCAATTATCAACCAACATTTTCTTTCTTTTTCTTTTTATTTTTTGTTTACCTCGGCCTGTCATTTATTTTTTAATTAAGAAGTGAATGCAAATGAGACCGCATTTGCGTTTGAGATGACCAGCGCCTCAGACGAGAAGACAAAGGAAAGTGAAAGCAGATTTAAATGAGCAGATAAAAGAAACCCAAGAAGGAAGGGCGAGCGAGAGAGAGGATGATGGCAATACAAGCAAGGGAAGATTAATCGAGAAGATTATCATTTTGCGAGAGAAATCTTTATAGGATCTCTGGCCGCGGCGCAGAAGACGGCCAGTTGTGGCCTGACGTCTTGGAGTCAGCAACAGGTTGTCCGGTGTCAGCATCCTCATCCAGCCGTCTTGCTAGTTGCATTTTCGATGTCAGCGCTGCAGTCCCACGCCACCAGACCGTCCGGCGAGCGCCATTATGCAAATGGAGTCACCGGGTCGCTTCCGGATCGGGAGGATGCGCGGACCGGAAACGAGATAAGACCGCTGGCCATGACACTGACCTTCAGCCCACTTAGAAGATGTATATGATATATATATATATATACATATATACATATACATATGTATACATACACACACACACACACACACACACACACATATATATATATATATATATATATATATATATATAATGTACACATATAATGAATGCATACATACATATATGTGTGTGTGTGTGTGTGTGTGAATATTTAGAATTCTACGTAAGCTATCATATTTTCGGTGAATAATTCCATACCTGTAAAAAAGGAGAGAGAGAGAGAGAGCGAGAGAATAAAATGCCTATTGAGCGTGAGTGTGCAGCCTAACCGTCGACGCATTCCTGAAATCTCTTCATTATTACATTGGAATTTATGTTGCATTCAGGATGTAAAGGTCATAGGATGGTTGCAGAATATTGTAACTATTAGATCCGAGAAGAAATATCTCCAGGAGTGATGTCAGCTGTTGACATCATTACTCCATCTTACCAGCGTTACCTCATGCAAAAAAAAAAAAAAAAAAAAAAAAAAATGTATCATGAATCCGTATCTATAATTCATTCATACTTTAGTTATCATATTTTGAATGAAAAGTAAAAAGCGTCTCGAAATGCGTAAATGGATGAAAGAATGAATAAATTAATAAACGGTGCATGTAGAATAAGTGTTCCCCCGAGACCGAAGACGAAACAAGTGAAATCATTGGGTCAGGAATGTGGTTTGAACTTTGGCCGCGAGATGGCGTCGTCGGTAATGAAGGAGGCAGACGACTAATCAGAAGTCCGGGGAAGGTTATGCCGATTCCGTCGTCTGTTTTGCATCTTCTTTTTGAAGAAAGGATGAGGGTAATGAGGATAATTTGGCGGGTTTTTTCTTCTTTTTTTTTATCGTTTTGCGGTCGATTTTCGGATTTTCTCTTCTTCCAAGTCTTTCCCTACTTTTTTTTTCTTTATTTTCGTTTTTTTTGTTTTGTTTTTCTCATTTTCTTCTTTATGGTCCCTATCTTCATCCATTTATTCTTCCTGACCTCTTTTTATTCTTGTCTTTCTTTTCCTCTTTCATACTTCTCCCCATTTCGTTGTTGTCTTATTCTTATTTTTTGTCTACCAATTTTCGTTTCCGCGGGGGGTGGGGGGGTGGGGGGGTAAGCACAAAGCCCAAGCCACAGTCAGACACAAATCGAACACGCACAGATGAAGCCTAAGCCACGGACAGGTCCCAAGGGCAGGAATCGGACGCGCCTTTCTGGTAATGTAGCATTGTGAACTCGAGAACAATTATCGTCATCACACAGAACAAAGGTCAACGGTGTAGTGGCGAGGGCTGAAAGGCGATTGTGTGATGCGTATGGTGAGTCTTTAGGGGTGGTCGTTATGGTGAAGTTACAGTGAATAGGATATGGTGAAGTTTACGTGGTGATAGAGGAATTATCAGTTCCCGTAGTGCACCTTTCAGTTTTGCTTTCCTCTTCACTATACTACGGATACGATAACGATGGTGAGATAAAGCAAATTAAAAGCCAGTAACATCGAAGCCAACTCTGTGAAGGACACGTATTGCGTACAAGAAAACAGAACAAGTATAACGATGTATAACGAAACGAACAAAAATACGGCCTCGAAGGATAGACTACGTTAAATACGCCAATGGCATTAGGACGATTGTCAGTATATCGTCTGTTCATCATATGGATTCGAAACGAGCGGATGTCCGGTTGAGAGCTCCTGGAGGAAAGTGAATTGATCTCCCCGCTCTGGCGATTGATGTTTAGTGGTTCAGTTGTGGTGAAGTGTTGCTTGTATATGTGGTCATCTTCATCGTCATCATCATTATTCTTTTTTCTTTTCTTTTTTTCATGTCATTTTTTTTCTAGTTACTGTTATTTCGTCATTGTTAGTGTTTGTTTTTGTGTTGGTATTACATTATTTTTATTAGCATCGTTATTATTCCTATATTTTTTTTAGTTATTATTATTACTGATAGCTATTAGAAGTAACATGATTATATTTGTTGTTGTAATCGCCACCATCATTATAATAATGATCATAGATTATTATTACCATTACTATTATTATGATGGTTGTTGTTTTTCACGCTCTTGCTACAACTATTATACTAGAACTACTAGAACGGATGATAGTGATGATGATTATGGTGGTAATGATAATGATAACGAGAGCACTAATAATAATAATGATATACCAGAAATAGTACAGCTTCTAGTCTACCACCACTACTACGATAGTGATGATACTAATTAATCCGTTCTACACGAATAATATGTCATTATTCGACAATTATCATAGCTATGTGTTATGTCTTCCTAAACACCGTGATTGATGGCGTGGCTGTCCGCTTGATTTCCCGCTTGTTTACTGGGATTTTACTTCTGCTGTGCTTTGATTCCTTCCCTATTGAGTCGTCAAATTCGAGGGCGCTTGCCAACGACATGGGCGTGACTGAGTGCGCCCACACCAGCTGTCACGCCCGCGGACGTTACGCGATGACACGTTGCCACCCGCCCGCCCCGGAAGATGTATGGGCGCGCGGGCGGGGGCGTCACATGGCAGGTGGATACGAGTGTAGAGTGGGCGGGGCACGGGGGGCGTGGATGTGCTTTTAGGTGACGGCGGGTGGGCGTGGTGGGCGGCCCGGCGGGTCAGTGAGTCGTATGTCATCTGGGGGCAGGGGTGGGGGGAGGGGTAAGGGCTCATGTAGGTGATTTAGAGGATGTAGTGGGGGGGAGGGGGTCACAGATGAAGGGTGTAGAAGTGATGGTTGTGGAGGGAGGGGGGTGAGGGGGGTGGGGGTAGGCCTTAAATACCGGTGGTCGAAACACAAGGAGACAAATGAGCGCCGATCATTTATTTACCTTCCTCCCCAAGAGGTTCCTGCAGTATCCTCACCTCCCCTCCTCCTCCTCTTCCCCTTCCTCTTCCCCTTCCCCTCCCCCTTCCCCTTCCCCTCTCTCTCCCTCCCTCCCCATCCCCATCCCCATCCCCATCCCCATCCCCCGGTCACCAACCTCTTATTTGGCATTTTTGTCTTCCTTCATTTATGTATTTATGTATTTATGAGGCCTTTCGCTATTCGTCCTGGTCCATGGTCTTTCTGCTGGTAAAGTGCGGAAAAAGGTTTCAAATAACTACAGTTGACTATTATTCGTTTCCGTATAATATATATATGTGTGTGTGTGTGTATGTATATATATATATATATTTTATTATATTATATCATATATATACATATACATATATATTTATATATATATTATATTATATTATATATATACGTATATATATTTATACATATATATTACATTATATTATATTATATTATATTATATATCGATCGATTTCTTTTCTCGTTTTGTTATTTTCATTATTCATTTTTCCTTATTCTTTTCATCAGAGACCTTGATTCCTCTTAACCCCGATTTCCATTTTTTATTTTTGTTTTCATCCATTCTTGACCGTTTAGCTTTTGCTCCCCATTCTTTTGTCTTCGCCTGTCGCCCATATTTTCCATAATTTAATTCCCCCCCCCCCCATCCCCCAACCCTTTGATTCCTTACACCCATTCATACCCCCCCCCCCCCATCATTCTCCTCCCCTTTCCCCTTTCCCCTTATCCCCGTCTCACCCCTCTCTCACCCTTTCCCCTCTCCGCTCTCTCCCCTTTCCCCTCTCTCTCTGTCCCTCATACCCATTCAACTTTTCCCCTCGTTTAATTCTCTGCTCGGCCTATTCCCCCTTTCCTCCCCCCCCCCTCTCCCCCCAGAACAGCTCAGTAGCGCATGCTAAGGGGAGAAGAGATTAACTGTTCTCAATGTTACTCCCCAGACGCCACAAGCCTTGACTGTTCTTGAAACTGACTGCAAGCACACTGTTTTTGCTTCATTATCTATTTATATATATCTCTTTCTCTGTGTATCTATCTGTCTCTATCTCTTTCGCAATCTCTTATCTGATTATCTATTTATATATATCTCTTTCTCTGTGTATCTATCTGTCTCTATCTCTCTCGCAATCTCTTATCTGATTATCTATTTATATATATCTCTTTCTCTGTGTATCTATCTGTCTCTATCTCTCTCGCAATCTCTTATCTGATTATCTATTTATATATATCTCTTTCTCTGTGTTATTATATATCTATTTTTTTATCTATAAATCTATATCTTTTACTCCATTCTGCCTCTTCTTCATTTACTTAATTCTTCTCTCTTTCTCTCTCTCTCGCTCTTGCTCTGTCGCTCTTGTTCTCTTGCTATCACTCTCTCTCTCTCTCTATCCTCTCTCCCATCCCCCCTCCTCTCTTTCTCTCTCTATCTCTTCTCCCCTCTCCCTCCCCCTCCCCCTCCCCCTATCCATACATCTATCTATCTATCCCTCCCTCCCTCCCCCCCTCCCTCCCTCCCTCCCTCCCTCCCTCCCTCCCACCCTCTCTCTCTCCTTTCCTTCCATCATCCCTCCCTCCCTCCCTCCTTTCCTTTCCTTCCTCCCTCCCATTCCCTCCCTCCTTCCCTCCCTCCCTCCCTCTCATACTCGCATTACCTTTCCCATCTCTCTCCCTCCCTCACTTTATTCTTCTCTCCCCACCTCCTCCCCCTCTCCTCCTCCAGCCTCCTCCCCTCGCTGATCCGACGTGACAGAGAAGCGCTAGGATGATGCATCTCTCCTTGCTTCATCTTTCGTTGCTTATAAAAAAAAGAGGTATTAAATCGACGACATTCCAAATGGCTCGCATTTTGATAAGACAAAAGAAGAGTTATTAAGATGATTTCCTTGGAAGACGTAAATGTGGGAAGACTCTGATTTGATAGTCTTGCAATTGCACCGGTTGGGAAGCGCGGATAGTTGATCTTGCTATGTCCTTAGCCTTCTAATTGGGTTTCGTGTTCTCTCTCGCTCTTTCTTGTGACTCTTTTTTTTTTCTCTTT